>JAYESA010000008.1:46202141-46353891 GCA_036927795.1 Iris macrosiphon
ACGAAATCGCGTGTCGTGGGCCCCACAGGCCCCGCTCGACGGGCGATTTTGTGTTCGGCTCATCAGAATCCAATTCTGAAAGTTCCGTTGGGTTCGTATCAGCGTTTCTGACCTGTTGACACTGAGCTTGGTGAATTTGGAAACCGTTGACCCGGACGCATTTTTTGGTGCAAAGCGGGCCCACCGGTGGACCCCGTTTTGGCCCAAAACTGCCGTTTTTGTCTTTGTCTCCAAATTGGACCCAAGGACAGGCGTTTCTAGCTGATTGATATTTTCTGGATCTGATGGTGATGTTTGTTTCAGCAACCGGAATACCGCCTGCGAATCCAGCCGAAGTCAGAACCGCAACTGGAACCGGAACCACAGGCAAGTGTACCTTGCCAAACCCTGCAGCTTGCTAATTATTTTCTGGATTTAATTATGCAATAATGGACAAGTAAAGCTTGCCAAATCTCAGTAATTCTTGACATAGTATTTTAATGGATTTTTTGTGGAATTAAATATGAACATGTTTTAACTGCTTAACCTAGGAAACGAGTGACGTGCTTAGTATCCGATCATAGTCGGATGCCAACTCCGTACGCGGGGTTGTGTAACGTCACATAGACATGGATATCGAGACCCGATAATTCTCGTACTTGTCCTATCAAGTACACCAGAACCCAGGACACTTGACACTATTCCATGAGACAGAGTCTTCCTGAGTCATTCGAGGTGATTCTGTATAGGATGCATGTTGCGTGACATAGACTTTACATTCTTAAACAATTGATTCATAGCTATCAGACTTGCTGCATTAGTTTAATCGTGCGTAACATGGACATGAGGCATCGTGGACATGAGACGTGGGATTACATTGGGTGGGGAGAGACACACAGACTACAGGCTGATATTATATATAAAACATAGTATATATCATAGTGTAATTCATAGTTATTGCCGCTACCGGCTCCCCGACACAGAGCTTGTAGTGGCTTCAGCCTGAGTTCTAGTACTGCTCTCATATTGAATATCACATAGTTGGTTACTTAGTTTACCCTGATGATTATTTTATCTGCTGCACCTTATTTATTTTGGCTTGTATTTTCTGTACCTTGCTGTCCCCTGAGGACCTGGATCCGGATTATGTCCCCAGGTACAGCTGAAGAGAACTACCCAGAGGTGTACGGTACCGGAGCACTCCTTGGAGCAGAACAAGGAACAGAGGACGAAGTAGTGGCCGAAGATTTCTTCTGAGCACCGGCTTCAACTACACAGTATTTCCATTTCCAGCAATTCATTTCCTGTCTTTTCTCCTTAAATGTAACAGAATAATTTCTCGGATTGTTTCCCGAGATAACCTTATTTGATATTGCATATTTATTTCCATTGCATTATTTCTGGCAATTAATCTGTGTTTATTCTGTGGATGGGATTAGAAATACCTGAGACTTGTAACATATTATTGCTAGACTACAGCTTAAGCATGCCCTGATGGATCCATTAAATTGGGTTGTCCATCGGTGCATGCTGCTGGCCATTGCGCACGTGCTCAGTCCCTCGTCATTTTGGGACTGGGGCGTGACATGGTTTTTGTGGTGGCCCATGCAAGTCTACGACTAAATTGTTCGGTTTTAACTTAGGGACCGAATAGGCCTGCAATAAAAATAGATAAGTTTTTAGGATCTCATCCACTTGCTTGAATCATTTTTAATATCTGTATCGTATTCGAACTAATTTTGACTTGCATCTTGCCTTGATTCCTGTGCGCCTCTTATTGGTTATTTTGGATGCAGGGAAATAGACCCACAAGAATGCAATGAGACTTCCGCCGGAACCCCACAAGCTATAGGTGTCACCTATGACGACGAAGTGACACCAGTCGGAGGAGTTCCCTCAACTCAACAAAGCCAGCAGGCAGGTCAATCTACCTCCCGATTCTGGCACGATGACATTCCACCTCCGCCGCAGTTCGTTCCACCAACGCCCGTACTCCCACAAGAACAGCCAATTGACGGGCAGCAGATATTCCAAATGATCTACGCGATGATGCAAGCTCAGCAACAAGTCCAACACGAGGTTCAGCGTCGCGAAGCTAACTTCTGGAGGGACAGTATCGTAACTATACTGGAGCAGGCCAACCTACCAACTCGACGGCCAACTACTGGCTTAATCACTGACTTCCGCCAACTGAAGCCCCGCACCTTTTCTGGAAAAGAGGAGCCTACCGAAGTTCATGAGTGGCTCACCAACATACGGCATCAACTTGAAGCAGCTGAGCTTCCACGGGAACGCTGGATGACTGCCGTCCGAATGCAATTGACAGGCAACGCGCACCACTGGTGGTGGTCTGAGGAGACGCGACTCGGACCAGACCGAGTCACTTGGGAGGAGTTCTCCAGACTCTTCCAGGAGATGTACATTCCTGCCATCGCTCGGTCAGAACTGCGGGACAAATTCAATCGCCTCACTCAGGACTCTATGACGGTGGAAGAATACAACGCAGAATTTATTCGTCTGAGCCGCTTCGCCCCCACCCTGATCCCGACAGAGGAAGAGAAGGCCGAGAAATTCTTCGACGGACTGAACTTCGAGCTACAGAGACTCATCGGATCCGTCGCACCTACCTCCTACTCAGACGTTCTCGCTGCAGCCCGACGCATGGAACGCGTCACCAGGAGGGAGTCTCGCCACAAGCGGCCAATCACCTCAGCACCAGACAGAGCATCACCAGGAGAATCTGCAAAGAGATCTCACACGCACCAGCCACCGAGGTGATTGGCCGCTTGTGGCGAGACTCCAAAGTGCAGTGTAATAGTAAATAAAATAAATAGGGTAAACTATATAACCATCTATGTGAAAATGCAATTTGAGAGCATCACTAAACTCAGACTGAGACCACTACAAGCTCTGTGTCTTGGAGCTGGTAGCAGTGTTTACTATGTATTTTACTATGTGTTTACTATGTGTTTACTATGTTTTATATATATATATAAACTCAGCCTGTAGCCTGTGTGTCTCTCCCCACCCAATGTAATCACACGTCTCATGTCCATGATGCACCATGTCCATGTCACGCACGATCATATCTAATGCAGCAAGTCATCTAATATCTATGAATATGATGTCTATGTCATAAAACATGTATCCTACACAGAATCACCATGAATATCTCAGGAAGATTCTATCTCATGAATAGTGTCAAGTGTCCTGGGTTATAGTGTACTTGATAGGACAAATACGAGAATAAAGAGGGTCACAAATATCCATGTCTAGATGACAATACACAACTCCGCGTACGGTGTTGGCACCCGACTATAATCGGACGCTAAGTACGTCACACGGCCCTAGGTTAAGCATGCACATCAATATAATAAAGCAAGGAAAATATATAACAATACTGCAGAGTTTGGCAATGTATACTTGCCTGGGGTCCTGTTGCTGGTATGAATCAGAGTCCAAGTCACAGTCCAAATAGCCTATGTATTACAAATTTATCACGTCAAAAGATAATTTATTTTAATTTATTTAATTCTGGAATAATTACTCTAAAATCCTATTTTAATCTTAATATTCTAATTTTTATGTTAATTCCTAAATTTTTTCCAAAGAAACTGAATTTTATCAACTCGAGACTCATGGCACGCAAATCGAGGCGATCTGTTGACCAAAAAGTCAACCGACACAAACTCGACTTTCATGCATGATTTCCTGTAGATTTCAGCATCAAAAACATACTAGAATTTATGGCTCGTCCGAATTCAAATTCGTTTGGGAATTATGGCACATACAAATTTTGTATTGTGCACCGATGGTTAAATTCTAACCTAAAAGTTCTACAGAATTAACAGTATGTAAATACTTCAAATTAAATTCTGGAAAAATATATGTCGATGATCTCGATATTAGATTTCTGAAACTTTAAACGGTTCGTGATTCTGATTCCGGGTTCTCCCGAAATTGCGAAAACATCGAAACACGTCTATTTTCGGACATGCTGTGCTCTACGAATTTTTCAGAATTTAATACTAATAATTTTGTAAAACAAATTATATAATCAGAAAGCTAACCTCAATATCGTTCTAACGCAAGAAACTAGGTCTCGTTTGGAGTCCGGAGCTATGCGCAATGGCTTCTGGAAGATGAAGAAACCCTAGATGACAATTCTCCCAAATCTCTCTCTCTCTCTAAAATAATGAGATAATTAGGGTTATTATATTATATATATATATATATATATATATATATATAGATGTACCTGCAGCTTAATGGATATCTATAGGCTGACATGTGTCAGAATCTGATTGAATGGTTTTATTTATATTATTTATTTTTGATTTGCCTTTATCAAAACATTATTTAAGTCGTTTTAAATCTAAATAACTCAAAATAAACATTAAAAATAATCATAAAAATCTGAAAAAATTACAGAAAATATATTTTGAACCAAAAAAACCTTAGAAAAATATTTAGGATAATTTTATATTCATAGATTTCCTACTATAATTAGGAGAAGCTCTAAAAATTAGTTTTGCCATAAAACTAAAAATAAATACTAACATTATTCCAAAAATTCTGAAGTAATTCCAGAAAATATATAATAATATTATAAATCTTAGAAAATAACGTGGGTCCATTTTATATTCCTGAGCTTGCACCATAAATTCTACAAGTCCTAAAAATTAGTTATTAGCCTAAATAACTCCCAATAAATACTAAAAATACTCAAAAAATTCCCAAAAACTTCTAGAAAATATATTTTATTATTTAGAACATAAAATAAAAGTTTGGGATATTTTTAATTATATTTGAATCTAAAATAAATTCTTGAAAATTCTAAAAAATTACAGAAAATTGTGAAAAATCCAAATTAAAAATTTCTGAAAAATCAGGGGGTTACAATCTACCCAACTTATAAAAATTTCGTCCTCGAAATTAAAATTAAGCCATGGTAGAAGTCAAGGATGGTCTAAGATTTGTATTGGTTAAAATGCAAGGCTAGGTTTAACGGAGTGGACGATGTTGCACGTTGCACATTCCGAAAATCATGGAAGAAATTCACATGAGTGAAAATAGGTTTCTTCGTGTGTCATATCCAATAGTGTGGACACCTAAATGCTCTTTTGCATAAAAGCACCCAACAATTGAAACATTGCACAAAGATAAAAATTGGAGGATGGGCATGTCTAGGACAAGGTGTAGAATTTGTAGGAAGGCAGTGACTAGGGAAGTGCTCCAATTATCGAAGCAATGGTAAGGCGCGCCGAGGGATACCATGTTATAAAACTAAATGAAAAATATCGTGTTCTATTCCTAAGTGGATTCGAGCTAGCCTTAGTCTCACTATCTAAGCCAAGTAGGTCTACTTCTTAGGTGAGGGGGTTTCATAATCCAGCCAACTTAAGACAATATCGTCCTCAAAATTAAAATAAGGCATAATTTGTTAATCCTTCGTGTACATAAGGCAAGTCAATCGTAATCTCCTTGCGACAATTAAAATCCTAATCATATCCATTGTAATCACTTCTAGGTTAAGATGACCACTTATCCAATCAAATTCAACCTATGGTTATCTCTTCTCGCTTTTTCAAATTATCCATATCCAAATTTAAATTAAATCCATATATCATCTTCAAGATTTAAATACGCATATCAATTTTACCTCACGATCTCCAATTATCATAATCTCCTCTAGAAGTAATTCGAGTCCATTATTATTCCTATTTTCACTTATAAGTTTTTGTATGCTTCAACTTCTTAAATTCCATTCACATCCTTAATATTTCAAATAGGTAGTCCAACCATCAAGTTTTTTATTTTAACTCAAATCATCAACTTGAAAAAAAAAAATTAAAATGCAGTCCACCATTGTTCAAGTCTGAAATTTCATCTTTTTATCCTCTAAATTTCAAGTTGATGATTTTACCTTCATTGTTTAAATCATGTACTTAAGGTATAAATATTGGGTCCTCAATATCAATTCATTAATCCTCATCATCTTAGTCATTCTTCTAAAATTCTTAAAATTAAAATGGCTTGAACCTCTCCCAATTTAATCTTACTCGATCACAATCTAAAAGAAATTCCTCTCGAGTTGACAATGCACTACTACCCAACTTAGAATTTACCCATCTATCACATAAGGCTATATACCTTAAGAAAATATTCCTTAATATGTTTACTCATGTCATTCAATCCTCGAACTTCAATGCCGATCATATCATATATGATATGTCCTTAATTACGAAGAATAATCCTCAAGTATGTGATCGGCCTATGGGGTATATCTAGTATTCTCTGTGTATCAATTTATACCAAGCACGATGTTTCGTCTTTCCGAAATAAGGAAAGACGGAGACCAATAATAAAGAGTTCAAGGGCAGCGTAATAGAATAGAAGTATTGAGATCAAGGCGTTTAAAGAATTCAATTGGGAATTGTCAAAGCAGTTATGGATTGAAATCCTATTTTGATAATCCTTTGTTTGCATGCTCGTATTAGTACAGTTATGTAACCGATACGATCTGCTCAGACATATCTAGAGGGTAAGTACAGGCGTCTACTAGTCAACTATATATCTCAATCCACGTAAAGTAGTCGTGTGAAGAGCGAACCAAAATGCACTAAGGTTGATCAGACCATAATACATTGATTCTGAATAGACAATTGTATTAGTGGGGTTGATCAGGCCCCAATAACACATATGTCATGAACAAGCTTGATAAAGAATAAGCTTGCAAAAACTAGGCTATAATTTAGCAGCATAAGTCAAGGTAGTACAAAAATTATAAGTACACTAGATGATGATGAAAGGAGGTACAAATCAATTCGAGTTCACAAACAGAAACAAAATAAGCAACAATAATAAAAGACTCTACAATCTCTACAGTTATCATACAACTCCTTCTCTATGTCGCTAGTCGACCAAATGGGGGCAAGGACCTCTAAATTCTATCGTCTGAATAAATACTGTCATCTTATGTAAGTCTAAAGTTATGTCATCCTAAGTCACTTCATCAATAGGGCTAGGTGGTACTATGTTGTGAGGCATACTACCCAACTTATAAGAATTAAACTAATACTGTGGCAGTCTTAAGAGGGTCCTGCAAAATAACCTTGCACATCTAAATAAAACAGAACTCTTATTAGGGTCTCCTATGGTATTACGTAAGTAATGGTCATCTTAAGTCTTAATCATAGTGCTCATAGGTCATGTGTCAATAGTGAGAATGGACAGGTTACTAGTCTCAAGGGAAAGAAAAGATAACTTGTATCGAGGTGGGGTACTAATTACGCGGTTCAAAGCTAAGGGGTAATCATTAGGTCACCATCTATAAGATTAACTCAAACTGTCAAGTTCTAATTACCAATCACATAATAAAAAGTTTAGAGTAACAACCAAAATAAACAATAAGAGGCACACGAAAATCAAGGCAGGATGCAAGTCAAGAAATTAATTCGAATCCGATATAGATGTCAAGAACGATTCAAGCAAGTGGATGAGATCCAAAAACTTATCCTATCCTTATTGCAGGCTTGCTCGGTTCCTAAGTTGAAACCGAACAATTTAGTCGTCGACCTGCATGGGCCACCATAAAAACTATGTCACGTCCCAGTCCCAAAATATCGAGGGACTAGACACGTGGCAATGGCCAGCAGCACACACCGATGGACAAACCCAATTTAATAGATCCATCGGGGCGTACTTAAGCTGTAATACAATAATAATAGTCTAGATATATTAATCTCATCCACAGAAATGAATACAACAATATCAGAATCATAAAGCAAGATCAATCTCAATATGATATAAACTCGGGAAAATAACCCGATAATGAGTCTGATACATCTGTCAAGATACAAGAATAAAGATAACCACAGCAAATACCGAGTATGGGGAAAGCCTATACCCAGATGATACCCTCGGGGATCAATCGTCTACTGGATCTGGTACTGCTCCAGTGTCTGCTCCTGCTCCATCTTCTGCTAATGCTCCTGTCCCGTGTAACTCGGGGTCGATCTCGTCTGCTAGTCCTGGGGACAAAGTTCGGTATCCAGGTCCTCAGGGGACATAACAAGGTACATAAATCGACATGCCAAAGTGCAGTATAATAGTAAATAAAATAAATAGGGTAAACTATATAACCATCTATGTAAAAATGCAATTTGAGAGCATCACTAAACTCAGGCTGAGACCACTACAAGCTCTGTGTCTTGGAGCTGGTAGCAGTGTTTACTATGTATTTTACTATGTGTTTACTATGTGTTTACTATGTTTTATATATATATATAAACTCAGCCTGTAGCCTGTGTGTCTCTCCCCACCCAATGTAATCACACGTCTCATGTCCATGATGCACCATGTCCATGTCACGCACGATCATATCTAATGCAGCAAGTCATCTAATATCTATAAATATGATGTCTATGTCATAAAACATGTATCCTACACAGAATCACCATGAATATCTCAGAAAGATTCTGTCTCATGAATAGTGTCAAGTGTCCTGGGTTATAGTGTACTTGATAGGACAAATACGAGAATAAAGAGGGTCACAAATATCCATGTCTAGATGATAATAAACAACTCCGCGTACGGTGTTGGCACCCGACTATAATCGGACGCTAAGTACGTCACACGGCCCTAGGTTAAGCATGCACATCAATATAATAAAGTAAGGAAAATATATAACAATACTGCAGAGTTTGGCAAGGTACACTTGCCTGGGGTCCTGTTGCTGGTATGAATCAGAGTCCAAGTCACAGTCCAAATAGCCTATGTATTACAAATTTATCACGTCAAAAGATAATTTATTTTAATTTATTTAATTCTAGAATAATTACTCTAAAATCCTATTTTAATCTTATTATTCTGATTTTTATGTTAATTCCTAAATTTTGTCCAAAGAAACTGAATTTTATCAACTCGAGACTCATGGCACGCAAATCGAGGCGATCTATTGACCAAAAAGTCAACCGACACAAACTTGACTTTCATGCATGATTTCCTGTAGATTTCAGCATCAAAAACATACTAGAATTTATGGCTCGTCCGAATTCAAATTCGTTTGGGAATTATGGCACATACAAATTTTGTATTGTGCACCGATGGTTAAATTCTAACCTAGAAGTTCTACAGAATTAACAGTATGTAAATACTTCAAATTAAATTCTGGAAAAATATATGTCGATGATCTCGATATTAGATTTCTGAAACTTTAAACGGTTCATGATTCTGATTCCGGGTTCTCCCGAAATTGCGAAAACATCGAAACACGTCTATTTTCGGACATGCTGTGCTCTACGAATTTTTTAGAATTTAATACTAATAATTTTGTAAAACAAATTATATAATCAGAAAGCTAACCTCAATATCGTTCTAACACAAGAAACTAGGCCTCGTTTGGAGTCCGGAGCTATGCGCAATGGCTTTTGGAAGATGAAGAAACCCTAGATGACAATTCTCCCAAATCTCTCTCTCTCTCTAAAATAATGAGATAATTAGGGTTATTATATTTTTTATATATATATATATATAGATGTACCTGTGGCTTAATAGATATCTATAGGCTGACATGTGTCAGAATCCGATTGAATGGTTTTATTTATATTATTTATTTTTGATTTGCCTTTATCAAAATATTATTTAAGTCGTTTTAAATCTAAATAACTCAAAATAAACATTAAAAATAATCATAAAAATCTGGAAAAATTACAGAAAATATATTTTGAACAAAAAAAACCTTAGAAAAATATTTGGGATAATTTTATATTCATAGATTTCCTACTATAATTAGGAGAAGCTCTAAAAATTAGTTTTGCCATAAAACTAAAAATAAATACTAACATTATTCCAAAAATTCTGAAGTAATTCCAGAAAATATATAATAATATTATAAACCTTAGAAAATTACATGGGTCCATTTTATATTCCTGAACTTGCACCATAAATTCTACAAGTCCTAAAAATTAGTTATTAGCCTAAATAACTCCCAATAAATACTAAAAATACTCAAAAAATTCCCAAAAACTTCTAGAAAATATATTTTATTATTTAGAACATAAAATAAAAGTTTGGGATATTTTTAATTATATTTGAATCTAAAATAAATTCTTGAAAATTCTAGAAAATTACAGAAAATTGTGAAAAATCCAAATTAAAAATTTCTGAAAAATCAGGGGGTTACACACGCACCAGCCACCGAGGACAGCTTCGCAGACCCTTCCTACCTGTCACTACTGCGGCAAGCTAGGTCATGTCGAGAAGGACTGCAGACGTAAGTTGGGATTGTGCCTGATTTGCGGGGCCAATCAGCACATAGCCAAGGACTGTCCCCAGCATCGAGATGGAGCACCAAGGGCAAACCAACCAGCTTCACCAACACCGAGGCCACCTCTGGCACCTCAGGCGACACTCTTCCAGCAAGCCCAACAGCAGCAGAGGAATCTACCTCAAGGACGAGGACAAGCTTATGCGCTGACTGTGCAGGACGCTGATGCGAGTAAGTGATTCGTAGTTTTTCCGTTTCTAGTCTTGTTGTAGTTCGTGGGCGTTGGTTCGTGACCTCAGCCCCAACCTAGTAATTTGCAACTTGTTAATAACAACCTGGTTTTCATAAAGGTTATAGTTTTCACTAGATTTTCCTGGAAAGTGTAAACTTTTAATTTTTAGGGAAACAGTATTTCCCTGAAGTCTCTTGTGATGTGTTTTTCAAACGATGCTTGCGACCGCGTCATCTCTGTTGACCGATTATTCTTTGATTGCGAGGACGCAATCCCCTTAAGGGGGGTAGATTGTAAACCCCCTGATTTTTCAAAATTTTAAAAAACTGGATTTTTTCACAACTTTCTGGAATTTTCTGGGAATTTTCTGTAATTTAAAAACATGGTTTGAATTATTCAATGATTTTTAAATGATAATAAACAGTATTAAAATATTTTGAAAATAATATTTTTGGGTGTAAAATGAAAAACTGGACTTAGGATAATTTTTCTGAAATTTATCGGGCCCCGGACCTATTTTTAAAACACCTAAATTTATTTATTTATTTATTTAATTATTTATTAAATAATTACTGGATATTATTAGTATTAGTATTATTATTATTATTTTTTAAAATTTAAGCCCAGCTCAGCCCGCAAACACGGCCCAGCCCAACAGCCCTTGGGCTAACGGGTCGGCCAGACCCGAACCCGCAGCCCCCAAACCCGCTCGGCTTGTCGGGTCGGGTCGGGTCCGCCCGACCGAACCCGCCCGAACCCGTTCGACCCGCCCCTCTCCCCCACGACTCGGCTGCCCGTACTTCCCGCCGCCCCGCCCGGCCATGCGCCGCTCGCCCGCGCCCACGTCCACCCCCACGGCTCCGCCTCCCCCGCTCGGCTCAGCCTCCCTCGCTCCCCCTCCGCCGCACGCCGCCGTGCCGCTCAGCGCCGCCGCAGCCTGCACCCGCCTCCGCTCCCCGCCTCCGGCCGCAGTGCCCCGAGCCCTCCGGCGAAGCTCCGGCGACCGGAACAGCAGCCCTAACTGAAACCCTAGGGCCGACACGTGTCGGACACGTGTCGGACACGAAATCGACCCTGGTTTTCGTGTCCCCTTCAGGTGCGTGTATCTCTCTGCTCGTAACCCCGTTTTCAATTCCGTCTTTTGCGTTGCGAAGCCTGTATGACCCTCTCGGTGCCCGGACAAACCGTTCGGGGCATCGCGTCCTGTGGTGATCGCACACCGCGATCCAAAAACAGGAAAAACCAGACCCCGATTCACCCCGGAACTGAGTACGTCCCGCCAAACGGGACGACTTGGTCGCACGCAGTCTTCACAGATACATGCGCCTCGTCAATACGGACGTGTGGAATTTCGCGGAAGCTGATTCGGGTGTGCGTGCACACCGAAATCAACGCGTATCCACGGACATCGCCCCGTATCCGTACTTTCTGGAACGCGCCCTAACTTTGTGTACACACGTCGGATCGAGACGAAACTTGTGCCATCGGACTCGTAGCGATACGCTGGTCCTGTGGGTCAAGTTTGGTTCGATTCTGAGAACGTTGACGAAATCGCGTGTCGTGGGCCCCACAAGCCCCGCTCGACGGGCGATTTTGTGTTCGGTTCATCAGAATCCAATTCTGAAAGTTCCGTTGGGTTCATATCAGCGTTTTTGACCTATTGACACTGAGCTTGGTGAATTTGGAGACCATTGACCCGAACGCGTTTTTCGGTGCAAAGCGGGCCCACCGGTGGACCCCGTTTTGGCCCAAAACTGCCATTTTTGTCTTTGTCTCCAAATTGGACCCAAGGACAGGCGTTTCTAGCTGATTGATATTTTCTGGATCTGATGGTGATATTTGTTTCAGCAACCGGAATACCGCCTGCGAATCCAGCCGAAGTCAGAACCGCAACTGGAACCGGAACCACAGGCAAGTGTACCTTGCCAAACCCTGCAGCTTGCTAATTATTTTCTGGATTTAATTATGCAATAATGGACAAGTAAAGCTTGACAAATCTCAGTAATTCTTGACATAGTATTTTAATGGATTTTTTGTGGAATTAAATATGAACATGTTTTAACTGCTTAACCTAGGAAACGAGTGACGTGCTTAGTGTCCGATCATAGTCGGATGCCAACTCCGTACGCGGGGTTGTGTAACGTCACATAGACATGGATATCGAGACCCGATAATTCTTGTACTTGTCCTATCAAGTACACCAGAACCCAGGACACTTGACATTATTCCATGAGACAGAGTCTTCCTGAGTCATTCGAGGTAATTCTGTATAGGATGCATGTTGCGTGACATAGACTTTACATTCTTAAACAATTGATTCATAGCTATCAGACTTGCTGCATTAGTTTAATCGTGCGTAACATGGACATGAGGCATCGTGGACATGAGACGTGGGATTACATTGGGTGGGGAGAGACACACAGACTACAGGCTGATATTATATATAAAACATAGTATATATCATAGTGTAATTCATAGTTATTGCCGCTACCGGCTCCCCGACACAGAGCTTTTAGTGGCTTCAGCCTGAGTTCTAGTGCTGCTCTCATATTGCATATCACATAGTTGGTTACTTAGTTTACCCTGATGATTATTTTATCTGCTGCACCTTATTTATTTTGGCTTGTATTTTCTGTACCTTGCTGTCCCCTGAGGACCTGGATCCGGATTATGTCCCCAGGTACAGCTGAAGAAAACTACCCAGAGGTGTACGGTACCGGAGCACTCCTTGGAGCAGAATAAGGAACAGAGGACGAAGTAGTGGCCGAAGATTTCTCCTGAGCACCGGCTTCAACTACACAGTATTTCCATTTCCAGCAATTCATTTCCTGTCTTTTCTCCTTAAATGTAACAGAATAATTTCTCGGATTGTTTCCCGAGATAACCTTATTTGATATTGCATATTTATTTCCATTGCATTATTTCTGGCAATTAATCTGTGTTTATTCTGTGGATGGGATTAGAAATACCTGAGACTTGTAACATATTATTGCTAGACTACAGCTTAAGCATGCCCTGATGGATCCATTAAATTGGGTTGTCCATCGGTGCGTGCTGCTGGCCATTGCGCACGTGCTCAGTCCCTCGTCATTTTGGGACTGGAGCGTGACACCAACTCTCTAAAGAATGCGATATCTGCATAAATATATAAGTCCATATCGCTCCGAAGAATGCGGTATCTGTAAAAAGGAGGTGGGTGTCCCATATGCCTACTAGTCGTCCTCCCCTCCCAATGCCAATGTACAAGTCTTAAGCGCGACGTGGATATCTTGTAACTATAATGCAAGTCACCTAAAATAATACACCTATGCTAAGTACCATCACACGAGCTACTCGCACCGATGGCCAGTCAAGTGCGTAAACTCGTGTCCTATCATGAACTCACTCTGTGACATAAAATGATATGTGTCAAGGCCTCAGAGTTATAATGATAACTCTGTCACTTAGGGTACGTCCACCAGACGCTAGGTCAAACATAAGTCCCAACGTTGACGCCATCGTCGACTGCACCCGAGTCATTCTCGGATGTGCACAGTTATATAATATAGAGAGCATAATATATAATATTAACTTAAATTTTAAACAGTACAATAAGGTAAGGTATACTT
Source organism: Iris macrosiphon (assembly GCA_036927795.1). Lineage (NCBI taxonomy): Eukaryota > Viridiplantae > Streptophyta > Magnoliopsida > Asparagales > Iridaceae > Iris > Iris macrosiphon. The sequence continues at coordinate 46,216,231 of JAYESA010000008.1, forward strand.
GCGTGGAAGCTAAGCGAAGATTCGAACACGAACTCGTCAGGAAAGTAGCAGCGCAACAATGGAAACTGGAGCTGATATCCCCAGATGTTGTCACAAATATGACCAACAGTCCCGGAATGAGTGGGATACTCTGAAAATCATATACATACGTCCAATTTGGACACGGATAAAATGCAGTTTCTGGTCAACACAGGGTCTACAAGTGGACCCGTCTTGCACCAAAAAATGTGCCAGAGACAAGGTTCTCCAAATTTGTCAAACTTAGTGTCTACGAGTCCAGAACGATGATACAAACCCAATAAAACGTCCATAACTAGATTTCGATCAGCCAATCACAAAATCGTCCGTTATGTGGAACCATGGCATCCACATGTCACGCCCCAGTCCTAAAATACACGGGACTAGGCCACATGGCAATAGCCAGCTGACACGTCTCCGAGGATATCCCAATTTAATGGTTCCACGAAGAGTGCTAAGCTGTCCTAAAATACTAACATTTCCAACATCAGTCAATAACAGGTAATCTAATCTCATCCACAATATAAATAGCAAGAAGTACTAAATAAACTGCTGGATGAATAAATACCAGTCTCAAGATATCATAGTACAACCAATAATGTCAGATGGGAACAAACCCACTACTATAACGAAATAAAGTACTCAAACGATAGATAAAAGATAATGACTAGGGCATCGGCTGACTGGATAATGATGCACCCAATCTAGGCGGAAGGCCTACCAAGTGATCATGAAAACTCTGACGGTAGAACCTCTAGCTCCTCTGCGGTAGCGAATCTCGTCTCCTGTCCGGGACTGTACACTGTGGGGTAGAAAGCCTCGTCCAAATCTGAAAGAAAACCAGATCCTCAGAGGGATGTAACAAGATACAGAGAGACATGCCATATATAAATACTGAATAAAATAAATACAATAAAGGATGTGCTAACCATCTAAGTGAATACAATGTGAGGACAACTGTGAGTATATGGGAATGTGTAGGCTAGACATATGCTGACGTAATTCACCAGTCGTGGCAACCGGCTAGTATATGCCACACATGCCCCCTACAACACGGGCGCAGGAATACAGTAGCGTCCGACGTTTTATAGAGTGTGGTATCTGCAATATCACCAAGTAACGTCCAATACTCTACAAAACATGGTATCAGTAAAATATAAATATGTCCGTATCACTCCGTCGAGTGCGGTATCAGTGTAAAGGAATGTGGTGTCCCATATGCCTACTAGTCGTCCTCCCCTCCCAATGTAGATATACAAGTCAAATAATCGACGCACATACCCCCTTATCTAAATGCCAAGTCTCTATACTGAAATATTCCTGAATTGCTTGCTAACCGTGATGCATGTCATACGCGGCGATAGCTAGTCGATCACGCGAACTCGTATCCCAACATAAGATTTGTCACTATGAATACGTGTAAAAGTGTCAGGTCTTGGAAGATAACAGGGTATCATCCAATGAGGTGAGTCTGCTAGTGACTAAGTCAATGTATACTAATCATCGACATATCCGTTGAATGCACCCGAGACAATCTCGGACGCGCACAGTTGTATAAAGCAAAATAGTAAGCATACAATACAACATTTGCATAATTTAAATTAGACAGTAAATATGGCAAGGTATCTTGTCTGAGTCTTCAAGAGGTGAATGCCAAAAGCCTGCTCTTGTAGCGTCTCCTGGCTGATCCAAAGACCCTAGACATACAATATAACATAACAAATACTAACATCAGATACTAAGCATTAACTACATACGACTATGACGCTATACTTGAATACTGTCGCAAGTTCACTACTGCTCGAATAAAGCGTCACGTGTGCACGTAGCTAGGGTGTACACGTGTTCTGTCCTCGGTTACATGTGAGTCAAGACAATAATTATTAAAGGTAAAGGGGTTGCCACTATCTGATTTGTACGAATACGTCCTTGGTTTTCCATGTTCAATCATACTGGATTTATGTCCAGGCGTTCAGGTGAATTATTAGTCCTTGATGACAGTCTCAACCCATTGGGTGATTACTACTTATTAATTACTATCTAACCTAATTAATTACTATCTAATCTAATCAGTTTTACATACAAACATATAGGATTTTATTTTACATTACTCGTGTCCAATTTAACGATACACGACACGATGCTATGGCGATAGGATACAAGGAAGGAGGGGTTGGAGATCGAGTACCTGCTCAATGGAACTAAGGGGTCTCGTAGACTTTCTTCGGTGATCAACGGATCTCCGGTCGACTACAACGCAGTGGCGGCAGCAACGGCAGTATGTGTAGCAGCGGCGGCAGGAGTCAGGTACGGCGGCAACGGCTACAGGAGTCGGGTCGGAGGCAACGACTGCAGGAGTCGGGTCGGCGACCAATGGCGGAGGGAGACGCAGGAGGCGGTCAGGAGCAGTCGGTTGCAGGCGGCGTCGGGGAGGGTCGTTGGTTGATGGGGAGTGTGGCGGAGCAGTCGGTTGCAGGCGACGTTGGCGGTGGTGGTTTGGTGATCGGGGCTGTGATGGTGGGTGTCCGGCCGGTTGGGGGGGGGACTCGGTTTGGATGGAGGAGGCCGGCTAGGGTTTGAAGGGGATGGTGAATGATGGGTTTTTAGGGTTTTGCATGAGAAGGTTTGTATTTATATGAGATATTGGAGGTTATGGGCTGGCCTCGAGTGTGGGCCTGTCCTGCCTTGTTGGGGGCTGGTCCACGTGGTAGAGTGCAATGTGGGCTTGATCGGCTTGTTTGAGGTGAACTTGACCTCGAATTTAATTAAATTAATAAATGCAAGGCGTTCTCTTTAGAAATGTTGCGTAGCTAAGGCTAGACGCAATAACGAGTATCTAAGTTGCACAATGGTCAGAGGGGTAGTCTGGCACGTCTAAAAGATGTTCGTGACTTCGGGTGGAAGATACTAATGGTGGGATGCTCCAACCTCGAAGCAATGACAAGGCGTATTAAGACGTATAATTGACGCCCATTAATCCTAATTAATTCCAAATAAATCCTAGTCTCTTAATTTAATTCCAATTAATCCTGAGTTGGTCGAGGGGGTTTACACCACAAAACGATATTTCATTAATGTTCTTAGAATCGAACCAAATTTGGGTCATAGGACCAGCGTAACGCTGCGAATCCGATGGCGCAAGTTTCGTTATGAAACGACAGGCACACACAAAATTAGGGCGAGTGTCAGAACAGGTCGATACGGTACTTTTCGACGGATATACGTTAATTTTGGTGTACACGCACATCCAAATCAAGTTTCGCGAAAGCACATACGTCCACGTTGATGATACGCGTCTTTTGGTACAATCGGTATGCGACGAGGTTGCCCGGATTGACGGGACCTACTTTGTATCGAAGAATTTTAATATTTTTAAAAACTATTTTTTCTCATGAATTGGAGCTCAAATTATTAACAATAGAATGCAAGCTAAATTATTCTACTTGAAGGCATTACAAGAGGGTTAGGTTGAAAGTATACCAGAGGTGATGGTTCAGGATTCAATCAAGCGAGAAGGGAGATATCACAACACGAAGATGGGGTGTTGGTGCTCGGTTCTGGACTGTGGGGTGCTCGGGTCTGTGGTCAGGTTGGGGCTCCGGCAGGAAGCAGTCGGTCGGAGGGGGTAGCTCCGACCAAGGGAGGCTCGGCTAGGGGGTGAGGGTGGCTCGACGGCGGTCGGGGCTCTCCGGGGGTCGCCGACAGCTCTGCAGTAGCGGCCTCAACAGCAACTGTAGGCGCAGCGACAACAGCAGCTGCTGAGGAAACAGTTCGACCGCGGGGAGGACGGCGAAGGCCAACGGCTGTGTATGCGAGGGCACGGGGTAGGGTGGCCGGCGGAGAAGGAGAGGGAAAGGGCCGTAGAGGCGGTGGTCGTGGAGGTGAGGGTGGCAGTGGTCGTGTGTTAGAGGGGAGAGGAAAGCTCGGGTGGTGATGTTGGTCGTGGAGATGATAGTGGTGGTGGAGGCTATCGATGGTGGTGGTGGTGATCGTGAGGATGACGGTGGTGGTGGTGGTGGAGGCTGTCGATGGTGGTGGTGAATATGAGAATGACGGTGGCGGTGGAGGCTATCGATGGTGGTGGCGGTGATCGTGAGGATGACTGTAGTGGTAGAGGCTGTCGATGGTGGTGGTGGTGGTGGTTGTAAGGATGATGGTGGTAGTGGCGGGTTGAAGGAAAGGGGAGAAGGTGGTGGTGATGGTGGTGTAGGTGGTGAAGATAGTGATGGTGGTTAATGGTGGTGATGATGATTGCATGTTGAGGGAGATGGTGTAGTTTAAATGAGGAGAGATGGAGAGAGTATTGCCTAGGGATTAGGGCTGGCTAGGTTCCCAAGGAGAGGGGGGTTCATGAAGGAATGGGTGGTGATGGTGTATTAAAATTTGAATGGAGGGTGGAGATGTGTTGGGGGTTTGTGTAATGCCCCACTCCGCGTCGGCGTTATGTATCAGGTGAGTGGGCAGAACTTCGTTCTCTGATTCTTGCATGCCTTAATAATAACCTGAGTTTTTGCTTGCAATATTTTCATAAGAGAATGATAGAACCTGCCTTGCATGTTAATGAACGAACTCACCTAGCTTATCTTTGAAATGATAATTCTACTAAACGAAAATCCTGAAACGCTTGCCTAGAGTGCATGAACATGTTCACTATCGTCTATGCTTCGAGAGAACCATATTGTGCCTGAACGTGTTCAAGTGATAAGTCGGATTGCCCCGCAACAACGATAACTGTTCTGATAGTTCGTCTTGTCTGCATACTAGAGTTTATTTGATAGTGTTCCATGCATTCGCATGCGGTCGAATAATGGCTTTTGGTGGAGAGCTGAACTGCATGTGTCACGGCTGCTACCATGATAGTGAAAAGCAACCATGAGTCACAGCTGCCATTAGCATAAGATGAATGAGTCATTGGTATGCTGTACAACCAGCTGCCGATCCTGAGATACTCGGGGATCGGCCTGCATATAGCTAAGTCATTGTGTTGGATTGGATAGAGGACTGCCCCCTAAGATCGTGCATATGTGTCTAGCTATACATTTGACCCTCGAGTCGCACAAGATACGCTACGAACACCCTGGAATATGAACGATTGCTTGTCTTGCTTATTGCATATGAAACTCTGTTTCCAAACATGTTTCCAAACAATGTAATATGACTCTGCTAGAACTGCATAAAACGAACCTAGGTAAAACTAGAAAGATCACTAGTAATATAATATTTTATAACATGATTACTTAGTGCTTGGTTTTAGTGAATGCTTGTTTCTGTTCAGTTGTTTTATCTCACCAGTACTTGTATAAAGTGCTGACCCACCAACAGTTTACTTGCTTGTAGGTACTGGATCATCCGAGGGAGCGATAGGCGTGCCACAGTCCCTAAGACCCAGAATCCTGGTTTCGATTGTTGCCCCGAGATGCTATCGTATAAGGGGGCATAATGTATGGAACGAACGAATGCCTTTGCTAAAGGAACCCAAGTCCCTCGATTGTCCCGAATACTCAGTTGGCTAAATGTATTGTATTGTAACAAGTCCCTTTTCGCTACTTACTCGATTGATGCGATGATAGCCAACTATCAACTTAAACGATTGGACTTATGCGGGCGCAACCCCAGGCTCGCACGACATCACGTACCCGATACACTCGTGCGGGCCACACGATATCCCTTCCTTACTCGCACCCGCGGGACGGGCACGGTGATTCGTGTCCGACGCACCGAGGCACGGTAATTCGTGCCCGGTTCGATAATCCGGCCATACGGGGGAGAGGCAAGGCGGAGCGGCGGCCCGGGCGGGTCCGGGGCGTGACATTATGGTATCAGAGCGGAATTGATCTTCTGGCCCAAACCGTTGCTTTGACTCTGAGTTTTATCGATATGGTATTGAAATAGAGCGTTCCATATAATAAGTCCATAGATATTCTCAAAGTGCAAATGTTTTCTGAACTTGAATTGCTTGACTATTTCGATTGAGTACGGCGAGGGACGGCACTATCGCTACTCGGAATATCGAGAAGTTTATCCTTGAAGTTTCGAGGACGAAACTTTTTGTTGGTTGGTAAGTATGTAATGCCCCGCTCCGCGTCGGCATTATGTATCAGGTGAGTGGGCAGAACTTCGTTCTCTGATTCTTGCACGCCTTAATAATAACCTGAGTTTTTGCTTGTAATATTTTCATAAGAGAATGATAGAACCTGCCTTTCATGTTAATGAACGAACTCACCTAGCTTGTCTTTGAAACGATAATTCTACTAAACGAGAATCCTGAAACGCTTGCCTAGAGTGCATGAACATGTTCACTATCGTCTATGTTTCGAGAGAACCATATTATTCCTGAACATGTTCAAGTGATAAGTCGGATTGCCCCGCAACAACGATAACTGTTCTGATGGTTCATCTCGTCTGCATACTAGAGTTTATTTGATAGTGTTCCATGCATTCGCATGCGGTCGGACAATAGCTTTTGGTGGAGAGCTGAACTGCATGTGTCACGGCTGCTACCATGATAGTAAAAAGCAACCATGAGTCACAGCTGCCATTAGCATAAGATGAACGAGTCATTGGTATGCTGTACAATCAGCTGCCGATCCTGAGATACTCGGGGACCGCCCTGCATATAGCTAAGTCATTGTGTTGGCTTGGATAGAGGACTGCCCCCTAAGATCGCGTATGTGTGTCTAGCTATGCATTTGACCCTCGAGTCGCACGAGACACGCTACGCATACCCTGGAACATGAACAATTGCTTGTCTTGCTTATTGCATATGAAACTCTGTTTCCAAACATGTTTCCAAACAATGTAATATGACTCTGCTAGAACTGCATGAAACGAACCTAGGTAAAACTAGAAAGATCACTAGTAATGTAATATTTTATAACATGATTACTTAGTGCTTGATTTTAGTGAATGCTTGTTTCTGTTCAGTTGTTTTATCTCACCAGTACTTGTATAAAGTGCTGACCCACCAACAGTTTACTTGCTTGCAGGTATTGGATCGTCCGAGGGAGCGATAGGCGTGCCACAGTCCCTAAGACCCGGAATCTTGGTTTCGATTGTTGCCCCGAGATGCTATCGTATAAGGGGGCATAATGTATGGAATGAACGAATGCCTTTGCTAAAGGAACCCAAGTCCCTCGATTGTCCCGAATACTCAGTTGGCTAAATGCATTGTATTGCAACAAGTCCCTTTCTGCTGCTTACTCGATTTATGCGATGATAGCCAACTATCAACTTAAACGATTGGCCTTGTGCGGACGTAACCCCAGGCTTGTACGGCATCACGTCCCCGATACACTCGTGCGGGCCACACGATATCCCTTCCTTCCTCGCACCCGCGGGACAGGCGCGGTGATTCACTTCCGACGCGCCGAGGCGGGTGATTCGTGCCTGGTTCGATAATTCGGCCATACGGGGGCGAGGCAAGGCGGAGCGACGGCCCGGGCGGGTCCGGGGCATGACAGTTTGGATGAGAGGTTAGGATTTAATGTATGTTGCATAGTATCATGCAAAGAGGAGAAGATGCACATATGATCGGTCAAGCATGCCAAAGTGGGTTTCTTTCATTTGTCCCAACCAATAGGAGGTGGACACATGGCTAGTTATTTGCACAAAAGTCTCCAATAGTTTAGGACTTGCACAAAGAGGAGAATTAGGATTGGATAAGAAAAATCACCATGTTTGGTGTGTTAAAGTGGGAGAATTTGGTGTGTGGTGTTTTGTATGAGCCATGAGGGTGTGGGTTTGGATTGGTGTTGGATCTAGTTTTGGGTTAGGTTGAGTCATTGCACCAAATTATTTAAAATTAGTGTCAATGGTGTTCTTTAATTAATTGGAAGTGCATAGGATTAAAATTGGGTAGGACACAAGTATCATGGATGTAGTAAACTCGGAATAGATTATTGTCATAAATTGGGTTGCATAAAATGGGTCGAGATTGTGTTTCCAATTTCGATTGGAATGGACAAGGATGCAAAGTTGGATTTAAAATTAAAAAATGTGTACGAATATTGTAAAATTAAAATAAAGCACAAGAGAGTGCATTCATGAGTGACACAAAGATCATGATTAAATATTGGCTTGTCTAGGTCAAGGATGTAAAATTTGTTGGAAAGCAAATGCTAGTGCATTGCTCTAGATATTTAAACAACGGTAATGTGCACCAAGTGATACAAAATTTGTACATTAATTTAAAGCACTATGTTCTAATTCTAAATGGCTCCAAACTAACCCTAGTCTCTCTATCTAAGCCAGGTAGACCTAAATTTGGTCAAGGAGGTTTATAACTTGGCTTTACCTGGCCTCACTTGGTTTCACATGGCTTGGTTGTTGTCGTGGTTTACATGAGTCCGTTTGTGCAATGTATATTGAACCTTGTCTATATTACTATTAGAACTTGTTATGTTGTATCATGTCTAGGATGGATTCTGCAAAATATCACACCCGAATTTATACAAGAAAAAGTTAGGGGTTAATAACTAGAAATTCACTTAGTACATGGCTAGGAATTTTCCTAGATTGCATGTAGTCCCGGTTATCTATATGGTTATCTTGTGGAGTATCCAGTAACGTATCTTGTGGAGTATCCTGAGGAGTATTCGTAGCTGGTTTGTGCGTATGGATAACCCGGACGGACTGTAGGGGCATGCGATCAGAAGGAACCCTAGTATCACGTTGCATTATAATTGTTAGTAATTAGGTTTGTGATAACCCTAGTTAGTTAAAGTATCAAGCCATACTTATATGTTTTGCCGTGATTGATGGATGATGGTTAGTCTAGGCTTTACATGATCGGACCTTTATTTTCTGTACTTGATATTCTATTTGCTTACTGTCAAGGATATGCCACATTGCAGGTTTATAGTATTTCTTTTAGCCTGAGATCATTTACATTTAGTCTTTACTTTCAGTAATTTGTATTTTTTGTGTTGTTGTTTTAAGTTCCTAGTTATCTTCCTTTGTGGTACTTGCTATTTGGGGTCTGACTCCACTGGTTTTGTATGGCCAGATCCAGTAGCAGCACCGAAGGATCTTTCGTACCTTCCCGAGGATGGTGACCACCAGGAGCACCAGACCACTTGAGTGGGTTTTCTTCCTTTTCCTACTCTAATTACATTCTGCTTTTGTTGGCGTTTAGCCACCGAGCACGTGTTTAGCTCGTATTTTGGTTTAATCTATTAGCCTATGGGCAATAGCATGATTGGCATATTCTAGGGTTGATCTTGTATGATTTAGACTCTGGCTAGTTTATTCATTTTATGTTTATTAGCATCATGATCATCTATATATTATAGTTTGGGACGCATTACTATTATATGTCAGCTGATCTTATATCTTAATATTATTTATGTTGTTCCTGTGATTGAGACACTAAGGTTTGTTGGACCTAGGCTTGACTGATGGTTTGTAGTAGTGACCCCTCATGTCTTACAGCTTCACCATATATGCGGAGTATCAGTGTGCTTTAAGTATACGTAGCTGGTCTTGTCAGTCCCGCTCTCCAGTATTCTTGTTTTGGGGCGTGGCATAGTTTTAGTGGTGGCCCATACAGGTCTAATTTTTCAGATATGTGGGGGTTGTTGCTATTGCTAGATGTCTTAATCTAAACTGTTCCCTTTTATTCCTAGTTATTTTCTCTATCCCTGATTCTTGATCTGTTATCTGCTTTATCATTGATCTATCATGTTCTTCGACTTCACTCTTGTGTCCTTATCTTTTAGGGTCACTATTCCCGTTACTATCGGCCAGATGGATCGAGTGCAGCTCGATGAGGGTCACCATTCGGGAGCCCAGCGTATTCCTGGAGATCGGCCCCAGTATTCAGGGGAAGAGTTTAGAATAGAACCCGAGGCAAATCGACCGGCAGTACCAGACCAGCAGGCAACACCTGTGCACCCAGTTCAGCCCTAGCAGCTGGAGGGTATTGTCCAAGCATTGATGGATGTCCTTCGAGGTTTCATGATGACTCAACAGCACCAGAGTGACGTACTCACTCAATTGGTCTAGACAACGTTAGAGCAAGGTGGTTCTTAGATCCAAAATTCTGCGACCAGCTTCTGGCATCTCAGTCCTCCATACTTCTATGGCACAAATAATACAATTTTATTCGATGCTTGGCTGTAGGACACTGAGGCCATTTTGGAGGCAGCAGGGACACCAGCTAGAGAGCGTGGAGCAGTAGTGAGGCTACAGTTGTTGGACTTGGCTCATGACTGGTGGACAGTGCATGAGGGTTCTCTCACAACACCGATTCTATGGGAGATTTTTAGTGAGAGATTTCAGGCGAGGTATTTTGATGCGGTGGCACGTTATGAGCTTCAGCAGAGGTTTAACAACCTCGGGCAGGCGAGCAGGACCGTCGTCGGCTATGCGACAGAGTTTGCGAGGCTTAGTCAGTTTGCTCCTACTTTGGTATTGACCGAGTTGGAGAGGGCGATGAGGTTCCCGCAGCGACTCCATTTAGAGATTATCTTGGCGGTGGAGCAGCATGAATTTCAGACCTTCCACGCTGTGATACGGGCAGCCAGGAGGTATGGGTACATATCATAGAGGATTATCGATCAAATTGGGAGCCAGAAGAGGTCCAACATTTTAGGAGGATCAGCATCCCAGTCATCAGCACCAGCTCCAGCATTTCGAATCCTGACGATTCCCTCAGCAGAGACAACATCATCTCAGCAGTCTTCTCAGACGTTCCCTCAGCAGAGGTAGTCATCTTCTTCTTTTTCTTCTTCTTCTTCTTCTTCTTCTTCTTCTTCTTCTTTCCGTAGTTGTTTCTATTGCGGGAAAGCTGGGCATATAGTATCAGAGTGCCGTAGGGCACAAGGATTGTGCTTCATATATGGGGCCGCCACTCTCGCTTTCGCTCAGACAGTCAGAATCATATAGCCTCAAAAAGGCTAAGGCAGTAAAGTAACGCGTAGACTTCCCACGATTCCCGTATGATTGATTGTTGAACTTAAGTGGAATTAAAGCCTGGGTGAACTATGCTATGATTGATGACCGATAAGTTTATTACGTAGGAAAGTAAGTGAAGGAACCAGACTGGATTATTATCATCCCAATCAGCAGTTTGGCCAGCAGTGCCGCAGTACAGAGCACCAACACCGGTGTAGCAGCAGCAGACTCAGTGACCTTTGCCTCCACAGGCTCAGGCATTCCAGCAGAGGCCTCAGCAGTATATGCAGGCCCAGGCACAGGCGCGACCTAGAGGTCATCAGCATAGGGGACCAGCGCCCAGAGGGCAGGGTCGAGCTTTCTTGCTATCGATGGAGGAGTCTTTGGTAGCCGGAGGGGTGGTAGCAGGTACCATTCTTGTCCATTTTTATTCAGCTTCAGCTTTATTTGATCCTAGTGCATCACATTCATTTATATCTGTATGATTTGTGACACTAGTTGGATTGGAGTCCGAGTCCTTACCTGTAAGGTTGAATATACTTACTGGTAACAGTCTCGTGGGAGTAGATAGAGTATATCCCTCGTGTAGAGTCATAGTGTCTAGGAGAGAGTTTTTCGTGAGACTGATAGAGTTTTCTATGGGTGATTATGATGTCATCTTTGGGATGGATTGGTTGAGTGTGAGACACGAGATGATAGATTGCCATATTGGGTCTTTCATGTACCTGGTGGAGAGGAGTTCTCATTCTTGAGAGGTGCAGTAGAGTCACCGAAAGTTACATTGATGATGGCGGAGGCCGAGGAGGCGCAGTTTCCCAGGGTAGTTTATGAGTTTTCTGACGTATTTTTGACGAGATACCATATGTACTACCAGTTAGAGATATATAGTTCTATATTGATTTGATCCCAGGAGCAGAGCCAGTTGCAGAGAGGGTTTACAGGATGTCATCATCTGAGTTAGAGATCTTGTACCGGATGATTGAGGATTTGAGAGCCAAGGGATTCATTAGACCTAGTGTATCGCCTTGGAGAGCCCTGTTACTTCTTGTTAAAAAGAAGGATGGTTCATTGCGTTTAGTTATTGATTACAGAACACTAAATACGACAAACATTAAGAAAACTATTAAGAACAAGTATCCCTTGTCCATGATAGATACTTGTTTGATCAGTTCAGTGGGACAACTGTATTTTCTAAGATCAATTTACGGTCTCGGTATCATCAGATCAGAATCAGAGAGCAGGATAAGCCCAAGATGATATTCAGATCTAGATATGGTCATTGGGAGTTCCTAATTATGCCATTTGGAGCAACCAATGCACCAGCTATATTCATGTCTCTCATGAATATCATCTTCATGTCTTAACTAGACCAGTTTGTGAGAGTATTCATTGATGATATCTTGGTCTATAGTCGGAGTGAGGCAGAGCATGAGCAGCATCTTCGTGTAGTCCTTCAGATTCTTCGAGAGCAGTGGTTGTACGCAAAGTTTAGCAAGTGTGAGTTCTAGCTTGATCATATCTTATTCTTGGGATATATCATTTCTGGTGGGGGAGTCGAGGTAGATCCAAGAAGGTGGAGGCTATTGAGAGTTGGCCAGTACCCCATACAGCTTCAGATATGCGCAGTTTTCTTGGTCTAGCATGATACTACAGGCGGTTTGTGGCAGACTTTGCTAGGATCTTCGCACCCTTGATACGGCTGACGTCTAAGGATGTGCGCTTTGAGTGGTCAGATGCTTGTCAGACTTCTTTCAAGAAGCTCAAGCGGAGTTTGATTTTGGCTCATATTCTGACACTTCTAGTAGGACCAGATGGGTTCTCAGTATATTGTGATGCTTCAGGAGTAGGACTAGGGTATGTCCTTATGCAACATGGAAGAGTGATAGCTTATACATCTCGACAGCTTCGAGACCATGAGAAGAGTTATCCGACGCATAATCTTGTATTGGCAATAATAGTTTTTGTACTCAAGCTCTGGAGGCATTACCTATATGGTGATCGAGTGAAGATCTTCACAGACCACAAGAGCTTGAGGTATGTATTCACACAGAAGGATCTCAATATGCAGCAAAGGAGGTGGCTTGAGTTATTAACGGACTATGATCTTGACCTTCAGTATCATTTAGGAAAGGCCAATGTTGTAGTAGAAGCTTTGAGCAGGAGAGAAGGAGCTTACTTCTTGACAGAGCAACGCAACATCTTGGAGGATCTGTAAAAAATGGGTATCGAGCTAGTATTACCTGGTGATATCGGTTTGATGACGAGTCTACAGGTTCAGTCTTCTAAGGTTGAGAGAATCAGAGCAGAGAAAATTGGTGATGTCAGGCTTCAGTGACTCAGAGCAGAGTGTGAGTCAGGACGCAGACCAGAGTTGAGCATTCATAAGGATGAGACTCTCAGGTTTGGGAGTCGACTTTGTGTGCCAAGAGGAGATATCCGGAAGGAGATTATGTCAGAGGCCCATATTTTCCAGTACTCAGTTCATCCAAGAGGGACGAAGATGTGTCGGTATATTCATCATCACTTCTGGTAGAATGGTATAAAGAGGGATATAGCTTGGTTCATTTCTTGTTGTTTAGCCTGTCAAAAAGTTAAGGCTGAGCATCAGAGACCGGCCGGACTACTTCAGCCTTTATCGATTTTGGAGTGAAAGTAGGACCATATTACTATGGACTTTATGACCGTCTTCCTAGATCCCCGTCTGGCAGAGATGCTATATAGGTTATAGTGGATCGACTCACGAAGATTACTCACTTTCTTTCTTTCAGAGTGGGCCAGTCTACAGAGCACTAGCTGAGATATACATGAGGCAGATAGTCAGATTGCATAGTATGCCAGTTAGCATAGTCTCAAATAGAGATTCACGGTTCATGTCTAATTTTTGGCAGAGCCTACAACAAAGTTTGGGTACTAAGATGTAAAACCCCTATTTCTAAAAATCGTATTTATTATTTTTCTATTTTTTTTTTATTTAATAATTTAATTATGGTAATTATGTGCTAAATAGAAGAAATAGATTTTTATTAATTTTTATTTTAGGTGTTCGGGCACTTAGAGGATTTATGGGACCACTAGAAATTTTTCAAAATTTATTCCATATAGGAGACCCCTTGAGCAGTTGCTAGCCTAACGGTGTGCATTATCCTAATCTATAAATTTTCTTATATATATATATATATATATATATATATATATATATATATATATATATATATATATAAATATATATACAAATATATATATGTATATATATATATATTTAAGAAGAAAAGAAAATAAAAGAAAAAGTATAAAGAAATAATTAATAATACTAATAATACTTAAACTAATAATAACAATTATTAAATATGTTAACTTATAATACACAGCAAGTTAGAAAGCTTAGCAATTGCTAGCATAAGTTAGCAAAAGCTTTGCAACTGCTAGCAAAACCAAGCAAGACACAGCAGCAAGTCTTCCAAGCCCGCCCCCTTTTTGCGCGGACAACCAAACTTCTCTCCCTCTCTCCCTATTCATATTATATATATATATATATATATATATATTATTTCACAAAAACCCTAACCTAAATCTCCAGACCTCCTCTTCCCATCTAGAGCTGTCACCGCAGCCAGAGAAGCCCCGTCAAGCCATCCAACCATCCCGACGACTCCGACCTCGCGCCCTGCAGAATCCCACTCGAGGCACCTTCGCTCCGGAATTGTTTTCCGTCGACTCGCTCGATCAAACGCTGTTCTGTCTTCACCGGTATGATCACCCCTTAACCCTCTTCCATATTTGTTTTATAGTCAACATCGGAAAACGTGTACCCCTAGATGAAAAATAGCGCCCAAGTTGGCGCGAGCAACTCAATTCTGGAATCGCAGAAAACTGCGGTGACCACCTATATTGCCGAGTTCGTATCTCCCACCAAAGAGATCCGAATTCGGTGATTCTTTTTGATACCTGTAGAATACTTGACCTAGTTTACTTTCTGTTTAATAACCCTATGCTATTAGTTGCTGTGGACATAATTATATTCGTCACAAAACTGCGCGCACCCACTTTTTCCAGATTTCCAAAAGTTGGAAAACGGAGCGCGCCCCGCCAAATGGGACCACCCCGCCGTGTGCCAAGTGTACCGAATGGTGCACGCAGCATAACCGGACATGTAAAAATTTGTGGAGACTGATTCGGACGCGTGTGTGCGCCAGAATTAGGCCGTATCCGCGAACACATCCCGTGTCGCAACTTTTGTGGAACTCGTGCGTATTTTGTGCACGCTTGTCAGATTGCGACGAAACTTGTGCCATTGGACTCGTGGTAACGCGCTGGTCTTGTGACCCAATTTTCACGTAATTCTGAGATGGTTGACCAAATCGCCAATTGGCGGGCCCGACTTTTTGGACAAAATTGTGTTCGGCTCATCGAAATCAACATTTGGACATACCGTTGGGTTCGTATGGACATTTAGAGTTGTTTGACCTATAGTTTGTCCTATTTAGAGACTGTTACCCTTGGCACACTTTTCGGTGCAAAGTGGACCACATGTGGACCCCACTTTTACCCGAAATTATCGTTTTGCCCCTGTGTCCAAATTGGACGAAAGGGAAGTGCTTTTTAGCTATTTTGCTTATTCTGGGAACGTTGGTGATGTTTATTTCAGCATCCGGATACATTTGTTCTGCGGCCATAGCTTTTGATCCTGTGCGTTTGACTTTTGGACAGTACACCTTGCAGCTTTCTTACCAGGCAAGATACCTTGCCAAATTGTTACAGTACTTTTGCATGCTATTTATATTTTCTTATATTTATTGCATTTTTGTTTATTCTTGCATGTGTAGTTTTCTTTCAGTCATTACTATATATTAGATATGTTGACACACACTTGACACTTAGTATCATAGAGGACAATCATTAGGCGTATGGGCTTTAACCACTCTGGTAACACCGTAGTCACTAGCACGCACTATGGTGGATCGTGTCCGATGGTCGCTACCCCCGAGGTATATCGATTGATGGAGTCCGAGGGTCGCTACCCCCGAGGTATGCCGGCTGATGATGTTCATGGACGAATGCATGAGTTGTGAGGCTTAGATCGAGTAGACTACCCTTGCCTATACGTCGAAAAGTTGTCCTCATTTGCATTCATATAGATTATCTTGTACAGTGTACTTATTTATTTTCAAATTATATGCATGTTTACTGTATTCAAGTTGGCTCGTATTTTCTGTATCTTGTTACGTCCCTCTGAGGACCTGGTCCTCTGCCAGGTGTATCTGCTCTTGAGTATTTGCAGGAGTACGGGCCTGGACCTGACGCATTCCTTTCTGCCGAGGAGGTCTTACCTTCTGAGCATCGTTGATTATCTAGCGATGGATTCTTTTAGCTTATACACTTTTGTCTTCACATTATTTTATATTGGAGATTTTATACTCCTCTCTCATTTTAGTTTTGGTTATAGTCTTTGGTAGTGGATTTGTCTCCACCCGACTATTATTTTAGATATTTCAGACTCCTTATTCTAGTTTAGTATTTCTTTTCTATGACTTATTGTGTGGATGAGATTAGCATATCTGTGACTTATGACATTATATATACCACATGTGAGTTATATTCATATTACAGCGTACGTATGGGTTATGGTTTCCATATATTGGAGTTGCCATATCCATGCGGCTGGCATGCTTACGTGTTCCTAGTCCTACGTATTTGGGACTGGGGCATGACATATTTTTGTGGTGGCCCATGCAGGTCGAGTTAGCCGTTTCGGGTATGTCACTGTACCGAGCGGGCCTGCACCTAGGATTAGAATTTTAGATCTCATCCACACTTGACAATAACTTACCTTCCTTCCAAACATGTCCTACTTAAGTTCTTGCATCCTGCTTGATTCATGTACTCTTCTTAATCCTTCGTCCATCTCTTGCAGAGAGATGAATTTGAATAATGGGCATGCCGCCGCCGGGGACAACACGTCTCCAGGGGACGACGACCAACCACTAGGAGTGACCTTAACGACACCTCTTCTTCCCGGACCGGATGGACTGACTAACAATCAAATTCCATCAACTCCTTCCACGATACCTAATGGGACATTTCCAGCTCCACTAGCACCGCAGGATGGCCAGACACAGCTATTCCAATTCTTCCAGATGATAATACAGGAACAGAGGCAGCAGGCAGCCGAGTAGAGGCAGCAGGCAGCAGAGCAGAGGCTAGAATTTCTGGCAGCACTCGAGAGAATGGTTGCACTAGCCCCTGTACCAACTCAGGCACTAGCTTCAGTACCACACGCTCGGGTTGGTTCAGTCAAGAACTTTGTGCAGATGGGCCCTAAGCCATATAAGGGTAATGAGAGTCCAGAGGAGACCACGAACTGGATTGCCAATACCAAGAAGTTGTTAGAGGCATCACAATTACCTTCTGACCTATGGATGATAGGCGTGAGGACTCAGTTAGAAGGCAACGCGCATCACTGGTGGGAATCAATGGAGCGCCAGTTGGGTACGCGTCAGACTTGGGAACAATTCTTGGAATGCTTTGAGAGGAAGTACTTCCCGGATACTGTAAGGGACGCATTGTACGATCATTTCCTCCATCTAGAGCAAGGGGACAAGACGGTTGATGAGTATGACGCAGAATTTAGCCGTCTCAGTAAGTATGGCACAGTCCTAATACCTAATGACTTAGAGAAGGCTAAGAGGTTTCACCGCGGGCTGACTCAGGAGCTGCAGCACTACACTAGCTCCCAGTCCCGGATCTCTTATGCCGAGCTATTGACAGAGGCCAGGATCCAGGAGGCCATCAGCAAGGGAAACGAAATTCAACAGAGAAGTCACCAAGGACCAGTAAGGATACAGCAAGGAGGACCCATTCGACACCCTTTGACACGCCAGCAATCAGAAAGTGCTGCACCATATCCAACCAAGGAGCTCCGTACTTGTCACTATTGTGGAAGGACAGGTCATATTCTAAGAGACTGTCATCGTCGATTGGGGTTGTGCATGATATATGGATCAAGTCACCATCAAGCCCGAGAATGTCCTAAACAGAACCAGAGACCTATGGCATTAGAATCAGGAACACCGCATACACCCTCAAGTATAGAAGACCAAAGGGACCCACCACTGCTTCTACAATCTGCACAAATGGAGGGGACTAGACCCCAGTTAAATAACCAAGGACAAGGCCAAGCACTCATTATGACAAGTATGGGAGAGCAGACACAGGAAGCCGTAGATACAGGTACGACCTTTTTGTTATAACTGTCTTTGCATACTCATAACCCCATTGTGACACAAGCTCTTAGATGCACAAATAGATATAGAATTATATATATGGTAGTTTAGCAGTTATAAGGATATATTTCTATTCTATCCAGATGGCATACACGCGATGCCAATGGATGACGTGAGTAGCAGTAGTAGTATTCTTCCCCTATCCTTATCTCGCCCTCTTGGGTGACTCATCTCCTCCTTTTATATTCATTCCTTATCTCGTGCATAACTCTTCCTATCATAGTCATATCTTTCGTGCCATTATGAATTGTTTGATATCAACCTCACCCCTATTTTGTTAGTTAAACATAAATGTGTTAGTAATGCTTGATAACTAAGGATGAGTTCTTAATATATATATATATGCACTATAGCAATATCTGTATTCTTTAGTAGTTTAACTCTTAAGTAGCACCATGTAGCCTAGTAGAAATTGTTAGATTATTTGAGATAGATCATACCCCTAATAGTTAGTCAAGACCTTAAGTGTTTTCCTAAAACCTAGACTATGCCTAGGAAAGAGTTGAAGGCACTTGTTACGAACTGATGACTATGACAAATCGCTGGCGAGGTAGCGATAGTTGCAGCCAGACGATTATGGTAGAATAGTCGAATTACTTGCAGCCATACTGGCCAGGTGGCGTGGCAGTATTAGACTATGATACTTGACGGTTATGGAAAAAGTCATAGTTATGAGATTCCAGACAGGTATCCCAAGATTCTCGACCCAATAAATATAATTGCCTTACAATCTAGGCAATAGCTTCAAAGAAGGTGACCACTAGTAGAATTCTTGTAAGTTGGGTAGTGTAGACAAGTTAGAGGATGATAGAATAGTGTATGGACAATAGATGAGAAAGTGTTAGAATGACAGACCATGAGTTTAAGAATCCTGCTAGACACCAATGTAGTGTAATAGTTCTAGTTATCATTATGAATATGGGTTAGTGTCAATTTCGAGGACAAAATTTTTGTAAGTTGGGTAGAATATAAAACCCATATTTCTAAAAATCGTATTTATTATTTTTCTTTTTTTTATTATTTAATAATTTAATTATGGTAATTATGTGCTAAATAGAAGAAATAGATTTTTATTAATTTTTATTTTAGGTGTTCGGGCACTTAGAGGATTTATGGGACCACTAGGAATTTTTCGGAATTTATTCCGTGTAGGAGACCCCTTGAGCAGTTGCTAGCCTAACGGTGTGCATTATCCTAATCTATAAATTTTCTTATGTGTATATATATATATATATAAATATATATACAAATATATATATGTATATATATATATTTAAGAAGAAAAGAAAAGAAAAGAAAAAAAAGTATAAAGAAATAATTAATAATACTAATAATACTTAAACTAATAATAACAATTATTAAATATGTTAACTTATAATACACAGCAAGTTAGAAAGCTTAGCAATTGCTAGCATAAGTTAGCAAAAGCTTTGCAACTGCTAGCAAAACCGAGCAAGACACAGCAGCAAGTCTTCCAAGCCCGACCCCTTTTTGCGCGGACAACCAAACTTCTCTCCCTCTCTCCCTATTCATATTATATATATATATATATATATATATATATATATATATATATATATATATATATATATATATATATATATATATATATATATATATATATATATATATATATATTATTTCATAAAAACCCTAACCTAAATATCCAGACCTCCTCTTCCCATCTAGAGCCGTCACCGCAGCCAGAGAAGCCCCGCCAAGCCATCCAACCATCCCGACGACTCCGACCTCGCGTCCTGCAGAATCCCACTCGAGGCACCTTCGCTCCGGAATTATTTTTCGTCGACTCGCTCGACCAAACGCTGTTCCGTCTTCACCAGTATGATCACTCCTTAACCCTCTTCCATATTTATTTTATAGCCAACCTCGGAAAACGTGTACTCCTAGGCGAAAAATAGCGTCCAAGTTGGCGCGAGCAACTTAATTCTGGAATCGCAGAAAACTACGGTGACCACCTATATTGCCGAGTTCGTATCTCCCACCACAGAGATCCGAATTCGGTGATTCTTTTTGATACCTGTAGAATACTTGACCTAGTTTACTTTCTGTTTAATAATCCTATGCTATTAGTTGCTGTGGACATAATTATATTCGTCACAAAACTGCGCGCACCCACTTTTTTCAGATTTCCAAAAGTTGGAAAACGGAGCGTGCTCCGCCAAACGGGACCGCCCCGCCGTGTGCCAAGTGTACCGAATGGTGCACTCAGCATAACCGGACACGTAAAAATTCGTGGAGACTGATTCGGACGCGTGTGCGCGCCAGAATCAGGCTGTATCCGCGGACACATCCCGTGTCGTAACTTTTGTGGAACTTGTGCATATTTTGTGCACGCTTGTCAGATTGCGACGAAACTTACACCACTGGACTCATGGTAATGCGCTGGTCATGTGACCCAATTTTCACGTAATTCTAAAATGGTTGACCAAATCGCCAATTGGCGGGCCCCACAGTTGACTTTTTGGACAAAATTGTGTTCGGCTCATCGGAATTCACATTTGGACATACCGTTGGGTTCGTATGGACATTTAGAGTTGTTTGACCTATAGTTTATCCCATTTAGAGACTGTTACCCTTGGCACATTTTTCGGTGCAAAGTGGGCCACATGTGGACCCCACTTTTATCCAAAATTACCGTTTTGCCCCTGTGTCCAAATTGGACGAAAGGAAAGTACTTTTTAGCTATTTTGCTTATTCTGGGAATGTTGGTGATGTTTATTTCAGCATCCGGATACATTTGTTCTGCGGCCATAGCTTTTGATCCTGTGCGTTTGACTTCTGGACAGTACACCTTGCAGCTTTCTTACCAGGCAAGATACCTTGCCAAATTGTTACAGTACTTTTGCATGCTATTTATATTTCCTTATATTTATTGCATTTCTGTTTACTCTTGCATGTATAGTTTTCTTTCAGTCATTACTATATATTAGATATGTTGACACACACTTGACACTTAGTATCATAGAGGACAATTATTAGGCGTATGGGCTTTAACCACTCTGGTAACACCGTAGTCACTAGCACGCACTATGGTGGGTCGTGTTCGATGGTCGCTACCTTCGAGGTATGTCGATTGATGGAGTCCGAGGGTCGCTACCCCCGAGGTATGCCGGCTGATGATGTTCATGGACGAGTGCATGAGTTGTGAGGCTTAGATCGAGTAGACTACCCTTGCCCATACGTCGAAAAGTTGTCCTCATTTGCATTCATATAGATTATCTTGTACAGCGTACTTATTTATTTTCAAATTATATGCATGTTTACTGTATTCAAGTTGGCTCGTATTTTCTGTATCTTGTTACGTCCCTCTGAGGACATGGTCCTCTGCCAGGTGTATCTGCTCTTGAGTATTTGCAGGAGTACGGGCCTGGACCTGACGCATTCCTTTCTGCCGATGAGGTCTTACCTTCTGAGCATCGTTGATTATCTAGCGATGGATTCTTTTAGCTGATACACTTTTGTCTTCACATTATTTTATATTGGAGATTTTATACTCCTCTCTCATTTTAGTTTTAGTTATAGTCTTTGGTAGTGGATTTGTCTCCACCCGACTATTATTTTAGATATTTTAGACTCCTTTTTCTAGTTTAGTATTTCTTTTCTATGACTTGTTGTGTGGATGAGATTAGCATATCTGTGACTTGTGACATTATATATACCACATATGAGTTATATTCATATTACAGCGTACGTATGGGTTATAGTTTCCATATATTGGAGTTGCCATATCCATGCGGCTGGCATGCTTACGTGTTTCTAGTCCTACGTATTTGGGACTGGGGCGTGACATAAGATGAAGTTCAGTTCAGCCTACTATCCGCAGACAAACGGGAAGTCGAAGCGTACTATTCAGACTTTGGAGGATATGCTTCAAGCTTGTATACTTGACTTCGGTGGATCTTGGGAGGATCACTTGCATTTAGTAGAGTTCTCCTATAACAACAGCTTCCAGGCGAGCATTCAGATGGCACCCTTTGAGACTTTGTATGGTAGGAGATGCAGATCACCGTTAGCTTGGGATGACATTGGCGAGAGGCAGATGCTTGGTCCAGAGATGATTGCTCAGTCGGTTGGAGTGATCAGGCAGATCATAGAGCATCTCAGAGTGGCTCAGGATCGCCAACGTCATTGGGCAGATCAGCATCATCGTCATCTTGAGTTCTCTGTCGGCGACCATGTATTTTTGAGAATTTTGCCTACCCATAGAGTTATCAAATTTGGAGTACAGGGAAAGCTTAGTCCCAGATATATAGGTTCGTTCGATATTCTCGAGCGAGTTAGAGACGTATCTTATCATCTAGCTTTTCCATCGTCACTTCATGAGTTACATGACGCCTTTCACATATCTCAGTTGCACTACTATATTTCAGACCTGAGCCATATCCTAGATCATTCTGAGTTGGTCGTTGGTACCGGCCTATCATATGAGGAGAGGCCCATGTCTATCTTGGACCATAGGGAGAAGGTTCTCAAGAATCGGACTATCCGATTAGTTCATGTTACTTGGGGGCATCACTCACTGGGCGAGTCGATATAGGAACGAGAGGATGATATGCATACCCGTTATCTATTTCTCTTCGACTCGGGAGGTATACTTATTCGTATACTCGTGTCCTATCTTAGCTTGTGCATGTGATTAATTGTTAGTTTATCTGTTATGTCTGTTATTATTTTCTTTTCTGATTTCCGCTTATTACCCAGGAATTTTATGCTCATATGAGTTCCCAGTTTGTTATTGGGTTTGTTCTTGCTTTCTTGGATTTGTTTGTTGCTTGTTGGTTGATTTTTTTAGGAGGAAAAAGTTGTGAGACTCGTCTCACGTTATTCGTATTTTATGCGGATACGTAGTGCTATTTATTGCATTATATTGGATCTCAAGGAAGCTCAAAAATTTTCAAAATTGAAACTTTACTACCTGACCGGTATACCGGCGGTATACTACAGTATACCGGCGGTATACTGCCCGACAGATATTTGTTTCATTTTTTAGCTATTTTTGAGTTTTCTCTATAAATAGTACTTGATTTTATTTTATTTCTCTTTTCTCTTTCAATCTCTTCTCTTCACCCTTTCTCTCTTGAGCTTGGATCTTGGTCTTGAGACCTGGAGTATGGTTTCTGAACCCCTTCGTGGTAGTGGAATAGAAGGTTTAGGCTGGGAGCTCACTTTAGGCAAGTACACCTTGTCGATTCTATGAACTTCCTTTACTTTCTGTTATTTTCTTTCCTGGAGCCTTGGTTGTTGCTTTTTAGCGTAGACTTGCTTTACTATTATTGTTCATCTAGTGATTTCTAGCCTTGTGAATATTTTGGTTTTGATTTCTGGTAGAATCATGTCCCGTCCCTTTTTGGCAACTCGGTAGCAAAAACGGTACCGAAGTTCTGACCGTGAGTTTTAGTCCATATTGTGATATGATACTTACCGCTAGGCTTGACTCCTTGTTAGACTTGGTTCTGATAATTTTTGAGATTTGATTTGGGTCCCAGAAATCATACTTGACTTGGCCTAGTTTTTTCGTGGAAACCGGTATACCGCCGGTATACTATAGTATACCGACGACATTCCGATTTTGAACGACATAGATTTTTAGATATTTTATGTGAACCTTATCGGCATACCGAAGGTACACTACAGTATACCGATCATTGCCAACATTATTAACCAACTTCAGGATATTTGTCTTGGTCGACATACCGATGGTATACCGATTTGTGGAATTTATTTTCTAGAACCTTTCTTGCTTACTTGGAACGACATACCGATGATATACTACGGTATACCAATGGTATACCAATTTGTTAGAATCCAGAATTACTGTATTTTTTTAATCTCTGGACCGATATACCGACGGTGTACTGGACTGTACCGAAGGTATACCGATCGTGCTCTTTCTTTAGGAATTCTTGGTTTTTCGTAATTTATTTTTGATTCTTCTGGATTTTGTTTGGACACGTGATGACTTGACCTGACTTGACATAAACTTACATGGCTTCAAATGACTTAACTTGGCTTGGCTTTACTCGGTTTCACCCGGCTTTGCCTGGCTTCACGTGATGGCATGATTGACTTGACTTGACTTGGCATAACTTTACATGGCTTCATCGGACATGGCTTGACATTATCTCAGTTGGTTTCACCTGGATTGACTTGGCTTCACATGGTTGTACATGGCTTTGCCTGGCTTCCCTTGGCTTTACCTGGCTTCATTTGGTTTCACATGGCTTGGTTGTTGTCGTGACTTACACGAGTCCGTTTGTGCAATATATATTGAACATTGTCTATAATACTATTAAAATATATTTTGTTGTATCATGTATAGGATTGATTTTGTGGAATACCATACCCGGATTCATACAAGAAAAAGCTAGCGGTTAATAACTAGATATTCACTTAGTATATGGCTAGAGATTTTCTTAGATTGCATGTAGTTGTTTGTGGTTATTTAAACGAAAAGAATAGGAATGTATTCGATATGGGGGTTTACACGGAACCCGCCTTCTTTTGTTTACAAACAAACTTGTACAATGTAATCCTATACGAGGATGTGGGAGTACAATTTATTTAATCTGGATAGATATTGCTATAGGTGTCTGATCTGCGGTCGATCACTTTAGCCCTTGGACCACACGATGTTGAAGAAGTGCCGTAGGAGACAGGAAGCAGCTTCGAAGGTTGCAGAAGAGGGTGGATGCACGATACCGAAGTCGTCGATCCCTACTCTTTGCCTGAGCTCCGGGTGCTCTCTCTCTCTCTCTCTCTCTCTCTCTTTACCAATTCTCCGACCTGGTTCAATCTTCCAAATTGTCGACCCTGTTCCCCATTGATAGGGGTCTCTATTTATAGAGTTTTGGTGACAGTGACCACTCCATCGGTGTAACAACCGAGGAGTGGAAAGTACAATACCCTTTTACACATCGGTTAAAGTAACCAATGCCTACGTATAGATGATCTTTTGAATGAGCGTATGACGCGGGTCCAACTAAGGGGACATAACGCGTACAATTGCTACTAAGATCATGGGGTAAAGCCACGTAGGTAGGTATCCATTGTGTAGCAGAGGTTGGCATAGAAGCCAAATGTCTGTCACCATGGCATAGAAGCCAAGTAGACATAGAAGCCGAATAGGCGTAGAAGCCGAACAGGCATAGAAGCCGAGTAGGCATAGAAGCCAAGCAGGCATAGAAGTCGAACAGGCATAGAAGCCGAGCAGGCATAGAAGCCGAACAGGCATAGAAGCCGAGTGGTCGTAGAGACTGAATGGTCATAGAGACTGAGTGGGCGTAGAAGCCGTATGAGCACAGATCCTGAATGGGCGTAGAAGCCGCTGCGTACTGTGCTAGAATGGGCGTAGAAGCCGCTGCGTACCGTGCTGATGTGGACGTCTTAGCCGGAATTACGGCTTTTGGAGATATAATCGAATCTCTTGCAGAGATTTGCCACCATCTTATGCATTAAATGCGGAGGCGTGTTTTGAAGGTCTGCAGCCCTTCTGTGCACCCGTCGCAGAGACGTGCCTTGAGAGAAACTGTCACCGCTCTGTGCAAGTAGACATGGAGACGTGCCTCGAGTCCCGTACGAGGTGTAGCTTTTGACGTGGCAGGCGGTTTGCCTGCTGCGGAGCGTAAAACAGCTCATGTTTGCCTGTGTAAAACAGGGCGATGTATTCCCTTGTACGCGAAAGAGCAGTTTATGCTGAGGGAACTCCAGTAAACGACGGTTTGGTGATATTTTAACCAAATTCTCTGTATTAAATACAGAGATCTGCCATCATACTGTGGGGCGCATCCCGAGGGGTCTGCCATCGTTTTCAACCGTCGTCTGGGTAGCCATGCAGCACTTTTTGTCAGGAGTCAGAGGTCAGATTCACTGCGTGACTTGACAGGTTCATTTCAGGGAAGACGAAGCGTTCCTTGTACGCATTAACGCTGCTTTGAGAGCGGTTGAGTTTTACGCCATGGAGGCGATGAAGAACTCTGTCTTACGCTGGAGCGGCCTGGACGTACTGCACTTACGCGGATGGTCCTTTGAGCATACACTTCATGCTGTATTTTAGCGAAAAAAGCTCTGTTGTACGCTTGATGGCTCTGAAGGCGTCTGTTTACGCTGCTCTACATCAATGGGCTGCGTAGCTCTTCCCAACGTATTTTTCATGCTTCTACAGTAGTCCCAGTTATCTATATGGTTATCTTGTGGAGTATCCTGTAGAGTATCTAGTGGCGTATCTTGAGAGTATCCGTCGCTGGTTTGTGTGTATGGATATCCCGGACTGTCATGCCCCAGTCCCAAAATACGTAGGACTAGGACACATAAGCATGCCAGCCGCATGTATATGGCAACTCCAATATATGGAAACCATAACACATGCGTACGCTGTATTATGAACAATAATTCATAAGTGGTATAAACTATCACAAGACACAGGACATCATCTAAATCTCATCCACATAAAATCATAAATAAATAAATAAATAACCAATAACCAAGTAACTAAATCTCAATATGAAGTATCTAAGGATGATAGTTGGGTGAAAACAAATTCACTGCCAAACTAGAATATAAAATAAACATAATAAGAACATCTAATAAATAATAAGACTCGAAGAGAAGACCTCCTCGAAATTATATGTAGCAAGTTCGGATCTGCGCTCCTGCAAGTACTCATGAATATCTACACCTGAAAAGGGACCAGGTCCTCAGAGGAACATAACAAGATACATAAAAGCATGCCAATAAGTACTGAAAAATAAACATCCAATGGGGTCGCCTAGCCATCTATGTGAATGCAGTTTGAGAACAACTTTCCAACAAGTGGGCTATCTGGCTAAAATATGATTAGCATGATTCTCTTGGAGATTCAGGGGCCTACAAAGCATGTCATCTTTTGACCGGCAAAGGCAGCCTGATAATATATAATATATAGTGGTCATCATGACCGCGCATCTCCGACGGAGCGTACGAGTTACACAAAGAAAGTGCATAGTATCCCAAACACCTTACTCATTGTTCTCCCCACCCCATGCTCTAAGCATGTCATATCCATGACACGATAATAGCTCTAATAACTGCCAGGTCTTCTAGCATGCAAGGTTTCTATCGGCAGTTATTCCCTATCGCATGTCCCATACGTATAGGAGGCCAGACCTGTCATGCAAGTTCGTGTCCTACATGAGACTCACACTCGTGTAACAGCTGTGTCAAGACCAATAAAACCTAATAATACCTCATAATAATAGGGTGGTCTCATAAACTAGGTCAATGCATATACATAATAAAAATAGAATATGACGACACCGTCATTGCACCCAAGTTTCCTTGGACGCGCAGTTTATATAGCAGTTAAAATATATGAACTAAATGAGAAAAAATAAAATGCATGCAACATATGGAATATAAATTATAGTACAATGGCAAGGTATACTTGCCTGGCAAGAAAGCTGCATAGTACCAATAACCTGCTCCAGAAGTCGCGCAGAACAATCCGATAGGTCCCTATATACATATAATAAAATATAATACAACATTAGCCATTACACTAGAACATACACAACCATAATTATACTGGACTCAGAGGGTACGCTAGGGGTGATACTGGTCAACTAACATGGTCAAATAAGCGTCTAATTACGCGGGTGTCATATCTTTAAATGCTGTGCACAATCAGACAATCAACTAATACTTGTCTAGCCACTACGTCGGTGTACACAAGGCAGACAATTCTCTAATATTCAGGTCACAAAGTCAAGGTAAATATGCGAGCAAAATCTACGGTGTCCTAGGATCGTACAACAAGTAAACACATATATAGTCATAATTATTATTTAGCATTTACTTAATTATACAATACATATATATATATATATATATATATATATATATATATATATATATATATATATATATATATATATATATATATATATATATATATATATATATATATACCAAATTGAACAATATACGCATACGCATACGCATACGTATACGAGTTGGGTTCACCGACTCAGGGTCTGATGTCAACTAACTGTTATAAAGCAATACTAATATCCAAATAGCATACACACAAGCACATATAAATAATATGAAAGGAGAGGGACAGGTTCGAACCTCGGGGTTAGCGTGCACGGGCACGAGGATCGGGGATAATTGCTGCAGGTTGTCTTCGACGAGGGTGACGGGTCCACGATGAATACGATGATGATATCGATGTTGATAAAGATGGCGAGGGTAATGATGATTAAGGTGATGATGATGATGATGATTATTAAGGGAATGATGAGGGTAATGATGATGAGATGATGATGATGAGATAATTAATAGTAATTAGGTAATAATGGTGATGATGATTAGGTGATAATGGTGATGATGATGATCCTACTGTCGGAAGAGGAGGCTGGAAGAGGAGGCTGACAGGGAAGTAGGGAAAGCTCAGGAAGGAAGAAAGAGGAGGCTCGGGTGCTGGTTCAGCGGGGTCGGGGTCGGCTTCCGGCGGCTCAGGCGAAGGTGCTGTAGGTCGAGGGAGTTGAAGGTGAAGGAGGCTGTGATGGTGGTAATGGGGACGATGATGATGGAAGAAGACGGTGGGCAGTAGTGGTGCTGGTGGTGTGGTGCAGGAGGTCAGAAAGAGGAGAAACGAGGGAGGTAGTGGTGTTTAATGGTGGTGTTGACAGTCGGCCGGAGGAGAACTCAGGTCGGGGTAATGGGGAGAGGAGGAAGAAGAAGAGAGGGTGGTGCTGGCGGTTCGTCGAGGTCCTGCGTGGCTGCGTTCAGTCTTGCCCCGACGGTCGGCGGCTCGGGGTACAGCAGGGTGGAGTTCAGGGGATGAGTGCAGCGGTCATGCGGCTTAGGTCGGCTTCAGCGGGTGTAGGCGAGTCGATTGAGTATCGGGTCAGCGGCTTCTCTGGTCGGGTTGGCCCATGCGGAGGGGCTCTGGTCGACGGGCAGCGCTTCAGGCAAAGGTCATGGGGAGTTGGCCGGGAAGAGGAGGAGGTCAGGGAGGAGATGGGTGGAGAAGAGGCGTGTGCAGAGTGGTGCTCTGGGCGAGTCGAGGGACAACGACCGGCGGTTGGCTCCGACGGTTGGCCGGGGAAGGGGTGTACAAGATGGATGGGGATGATGATGGTATTTGGTTGAAATAGAAAAAGAAAAGAAAAGGAATAAAAAATTGTATTTATATATGTAAAAAGTAGAGTTTTAGGGTTGACCTAGGGGATTGGGCTTTGGTCAACATCTTTGGGATTGGGCCTTGG
Source organism: Iris macrosiphon (assembly GCA_036927795.1). NCBI lineage: Eukaryota > Viridiplantae > Streptophyta > Magnoliopsida > Asparagales > Iridaceae > Iris > Iris macrosiphon. Next base: position 46,245,689 of record JAYESA010000008.1, read on the forward strand.
TCTTACATGGAGATGTTTGGAGGGCTAGGATTTGCATTATTTAGAATGGATGGCTAGGATTAGATGAGGGAGTGAGGTTGAGTGTTGCACATTCCAAAAATCATAAAAAAATTCATATGAAGAAGAAATAGGTTTCTTCATGTATTGTGTCCAATGGTGTTGTCACGACCCGCACCCAGTTTAGGGGTACGAGTGCGCGGGTACGTCCATCCTACGCCGTAGCATCGACGATAGAACACTGTCTAGGTCAAGCACTATCTAGACAATCTCGCACTAGTATCCAACTCCATAAGGAGACACGGATAACAATATAAAAGAACAACATACTCAATCACATAACTACAACACGATAAGAAATCGAAGAAAAGAAAATAAGAATACAACACAAGTCTAAACTGTAAATAATCTAACTCAACATAATCCATGTCTCAACAAAATGCCGGAGACAAATCCGGTACCAAATAAACTACTGAAAGAAACTAACTAGATATCTAGTAATTCCGGCTAGACCTCCCGGAATCACGACTGAACTACTAAATCCAAGACTGCAGCTACTCACCCTGTGGTCCACAAGTGTCGGATACCAGTCCTCTAGGCATAGTCTGAAAAATATTTTCTAGTCAGGAAGGAGCAAAATATATTTCTAATAGCAGTTATATATCAATGATATAAACTATGTAGCAGTATATAGATGGAAATATACAAGATGCATGTATATGTACGAGAAACATACAATAAAAGATATACTGGAAATACTGTAAGTAAATGCAGAAAAGGAAACAATATGTCAATGAGCAAGAATACTATGACTAAGTGTATGAGTACTAGCTTTAACATGTGATCGACTGGGGAACTTGATCAGGCTGGTTACATGTGATTAGCTATGATTCATGTAAGGTCAGGCTAACCGTTGGTTAGCTATGATGCATGTAGAGGTCAGGCTAATCATACGTAACAACTATGAAGCATGTAAATGGTCAGGCCGCACCCGACGTGAGATGTGGGGTGAGCTATGATGCATGTAGAGTTGGGTATGATCACATATCTATACTAAAATACTCCCTACCCCGACTGGTATAGTGCGTCAAGTTGCACGGGCGTCGCGTCTGTGATTGCTGGGCAAGACAGACGATCAAAACGGTACGGGGCTTGCCAGTACGTCAGTGTACGCGTGGCAGTCCACTAATATTTTACAGAGTCACAGGTCATGTATAGTTACGGGGTATCCATATTTACACTCGGGTCGCCTATAGTATATATTACCAATTTCAATAATTAAATATAATACATATATAGGGTTACCAAAATTACGTACAAAATATGTATAAGTATATATATATATATATATATATATATATATATATATATATTAAATAGAAATATATATATATTATATACATTTATATGTTAAAGATATACATAACACCCATTATTTAAGAATATATATTTATACCAAGGTAATACTTATACTATATATATATATATATATATATATATATATATATATATATATATATATATATATATATATATATATATATATACCATTTAATTACATGTATAATATATACATTTTGAACAATATATATATATATATATATACCAAATCTTAATACGTATACTAAATATAAACATACTAAAGTACAACATGCTACATATATGTATATATTTATATATACCAATTGGATACAACATTAACATTTATATCATATATATATACGGATATATTAATACATATATACATTGAATATGTATATATATATATAGAGAGAGAAAAATACACGATATATATATATATATATATATATATATATATATATATATATATATATATATATATATATATATATATATATATATATATATATATATATATATATATATATATATATATACGCGTATAAATATGAAACATACATACACACATATACGCGTTTATTAATATGTATCACCAATCAACATACACGTATGCATACATATGTATACGTACACGAGGGGAGAAAGCCGTACCTGAGCGTGCATGACGACGGCGAAGACGTCGACGACGACGAGGCTGTCTCGAGGCTGCTCGGGGGCTGCCGTCGACTTGAAACAGGGAACGCCGGAGCTGGAAGGGTGACCTGGCTGGGCGGCCGGGTGGTCGAGAGGGGGAATGGGAGAGCAGGGAATACAGCAAGAGAAGGAGGAGTGGCGGAGTCGAGGGGATGTGGAGCTGCGGGTCGGTCTGCGGGGGGGGGGGGGAGATGCACGGTGGAGCATGATGATGATGGTGGTGGTTCGATCACTGGTCGACCAGGCTGAGGGTGGAGCTTATCGAGGCTCGGCCAGGGAGACGAGCAGGGTGGTGGTACGATGTTGGTGGAGGTGGTGGTTCTGATGGCGGAGTCGGGGTCAGCCTGGCCGGACGATGCCGCGGATGCACAGGCCGGAGTCGGGGAAATGCAGGGAGTAGTGTGGCTCAGCCGGAGGAGATGAGTAGGGTGGAGAGTGGTGGTTGTGTTCATGGTGGTGCCGGTGAAGAGTGGAGCGGGGGTGAGTGACCGGAGTCGATGGCTGCCGGACCGGAGGGGACTCGGGATGAGCAGAGGGAGTTCGGTTCGAGGTGCTCCGATGGAGAATCTCGGGCTCGTCGGGGTCGGCTCGACTCGGATGGCCGAACTGTGGGGCTGTCCGGAGAAGATGGAAGGAGGAGGAGGTCGAGAGCTTAGCCGGTGCACAGTAGAGTAGGGTGGATACTTCGTCGGGGTCGGGGTCAGGGCTTGGCCGGCCGGACTCGAGTTGGAGTTGGGTGGTGAACAATGTGGCAGGGTGTTTTCCTACTTCTTTTAAGTTTTAAAAAAGAAAGAAGAAGGAGAAGAAAAAGAAGAAGGAAGAAGGAGAAGAAGAGAAGAAGAAAAATGAAGAAAGGAAGAATGAAAATATGGAGGCTACGGTTGGGGCTTGTGAGGAGGTGGGGGGGGGGATTCCTTATATTTTTGGGGATTAGGGCTTGGTGATAGGACATTAAATATGGAGAGAGTGTGAGAGAAATGAATGGTGATGATGAGCCCCATTTTGAATGGGTGGCTCAGATCTGACATGAGGTTCATTCATGTAAGGAAAGGGTTGGGTTAACTTAGTCATTTATTAGGGCTTCTCTATTGGTTTGAACCAATGAGGTGTTGACACCTAATGCAAATTTGCAAATTAGCCCCCTTAAATTTGGGTATTTGCACAGACGCATAAAATAATAAAAATTTGGCGGGCGATTCGGTGTTTGGCATTTTGTAGAGTGAGGGGGGTATTGTGTGCTTGGTATGGGCTCAATTAATAGGGTACTGGGATTAAACCGGGGTTAACGGGATCAGACAAAATGGTATCCTCGATTTAATTAGAAATAAATGCAAGCTGTGTTCTAAAATTAATTAGGAGTACATGGGGCCAAAATTAGGTCGGGTGATCAATATCATTAGTGAAGAAGACTCAGAACAGAATATTATCCTAATTTGGGTCGCACAAAAAATAGACCAAGATTGCCTCCAATTTCGATTGGAACGCACAACGATACAAAATTGGAATTTATTTAAAATTTAAATAAACGTCCGCGATAATTTTTGTGCGGCTAAAATGAAGCACAAGAGAAAATAATTATGAGTTACAAAAAATGGCAGAATGGAAGGCGGGCACGTCTAGGGCAATGTTGTGAAATTTGTTAGAAGGCAAAAGCTAGGATAGTGCTCCAAATATCGAAGCAATGGCTTCACGCAACAATTAAATAAATTTATGGTAGTTAATTACGACATCCAATAATTAAATCCTAAATAATGTAATTAAATACATAATGCCCATAATTCTGTCGGGTGTTCGTCTAGTGGGCTTCTAGGTCAAGTCTGCCAGCTCAACATTAATGAATACTGTAAATATTTAACTACACATCTTATACAATTATTTAATTTAAATACACATATCGAGAAATTATTTAATATAAATACCATAATATTAATAATATATAAAAAATCGAAAATACTCCTGTTTTCAGAATGTGGTAGTGACAAGTCTACCCTCCTTAAAAGAATTTCGTCCTCGAAATTTAAAATCCTCATAGTAGTGTTTATTTATTATATTATTTTCCATCAATGGTTAAATTCTCCAACCCACATAATCCTGAAATAATCCACCTTGTCATTTCACAATTTTAAAATTCTGAAATTTTGTATTCCTGAAAAAAATCCTCGAAATAAAATCAGTCTCTATTTTTCTCACAATTTCTTCCAAATTTTAAGTTAATAATTCAATACTCGAAATTTAACATCCACTCCTCTAATTTAATCCAAATAATGCATATCTTATAAATTAAGAATTTTTATCTAAAAAATACTAATCCATGAATCCAATAAAATTTAAAAAAAATCTCGTCCAAAAAGTTTGTGTTTAAACACTAACCCATTAATATTTTACTCCTCAAATTTTGAGTAAGTCACTAAATACAAATTTTACTATCCTATCCTTTGATCGAAAATCCAGTCCTTGCACGTTTATAAAAATTAAAAATCTTATCTCAAAATTTGAATTCAACACTAGTCCATTAGTGATCTAATCCTCGATTCCTTTTTTCCACACAATACTCCAATAATATAATACTCGTAAAACCCTAAATTACAATTTTCAAGTAAATCTATATCTTGCAGTCAAATAAATACATTACTAATCTTCTTAATTTCCTTAAGTTTTTAATGATAAAATATATCATAATCAATAATCATCAATCCTACCATATTAAATTCTTTACCTCTCATTTAAATTAATGTTTATCCTCGAATTTTAATGGTATTTTAATCATATCTCAATCTTGATAAAATCGATGATTCATCAACTTTGCCATATTAAATCCTTAACTCTTTGTGCTTATCTTCCAAAATTTTAGCATCTCGTTTCTCTTGTCAAGTCATAACCTCTTCATAAATCTACTATGGTCAAACCCCACTAATCATGGTTTAAGAAAATTCTACCTACAGCCATGCAATCTAAGAAAATATGTAGGTCATGTGTCTTTTGTCATGGTATTGCAGTCTCTGTCAGGGTTTACTACTAGCTACATTCTAATAAGAAAATCATGAATACAAGCCACGGTACTTGGGAATCAATCAATCAAAAGACGGAAAAAGGAACATGAGAAAAGAAAAGAAAGAACCTGCTAACCTATTACTTGCAGTATCTTCTATCTCTAACATACACTTAACTCTGGCACATTCACTAACTAATTCCTATTCCTGTACACTGATATCCCTATCAACTAATTATTAGTCCACAAGACATCCATGATTACATCCTCATTGCATACACCTGCTTATTGATACCTAAATCTGATACCTAGAATCTCTAACACAATTATAGGTCAAATGATGCATGTAAAGTTTGATACCTCTATCTCTTTAGGTACCACACTCTACTACAAGTACACTCACTGCTAGTTCTCGTTTCTACTACATCTGTTCATACTAGTTGTTCTTATCACTCAAGTGCACGTCAAGTGCAACACCATACTAAGTGCTGTTCTTCCTAATACAACTCTAGATAGACACCCAAGTCAGTCTGCAGTGCCCTCTCAATCATGCTCTAGTCAACAGATCCTTACACATGTATATCATCTACTCATATACTAATATATATTTCTCTTCCACCATAAAATTTTATCCTCATAATAAAATCATCAAAATTTAACCTTTGAACAACAAAATGTATACTTCCTCAAGGGTCAAATATTCAATATTGAAATCAAATTTTAGTCACGTCTAGAATCTTTATAGCCTTGACCCTGTTTATTGAATCAAATTTAGAATCCTCAAAATTTTAATGACACAATCTCAACTCCTCAAAATTCTCAAAATTAAATTTCATTTCCACTCTTTAATTAATTTTTTTAATCCACAAATATACATATAAGTGTTCACTGTCTCTAATACTCGAGGTGTACTCAATACATCTATTGTCTACAACTCCCAACTGGGTACTAAAATTGTACTGCCCGAATTAATTGTACTATTAATCCCAATGATTTAAGTTATCATCACACGTATTTTCTTCCATAATTTTCAATCTATATCAACTGGTATATCATCTAATTATCATCACGCAAAGTGCTTACTGTTATCAGCATCATTCTCGACTAATCCTCGATATAGAATCATTAGTACCCTTGGTATGATATCACTAGCTTCATTATTGGATCATCTCATCAACTTATTAGAACTCACGATTACCTGTACCTTCTATAACACTCATGTTTCTTTACTCTCATGGGCAAGTATATGGTTCTTCATCTCGATCGATGTACATGTATTTCCCTTTAATCTTTTACAGCCTGTTAAACTAATATGTGATATGCTTCACCACTAAAATGTTTTCCAGTTTTATTATCAATTCCGATATTTCTCTACTCATGACATCTCATAATAACTCTTTATGTATATATATTTCTTTATTTTTAACACACCCGATATCAATTATCAAATTGAACACCATGCTCCATTAATCCTTAGCATAATTCCTTGATACTTAATTGTTTACATAGATCCTCCAATTACATAATCATGATTATCCAGGACGGGTATGCTGGCTCTGATACTAACTCTTGGAACTATCACTGATACTCTATACTCTCCTTTACTCTCAGTACTATAATGATACCTATCCTAGAACTATTGTTACAAGGTACTATGTTATGGGTTAACTCTAGGTTAAGGCCTACTGCTCACATGTCCAACTAGGGAACACTTACAAACTCACAAGCAATACTCAGTCAATACAGACATAATTATAAGTCATTAATTATCATACTTAACAAGGAATCCTCAAAGAATAGAAGCTCAAAAGGAACTGGGTTGAGGACTGAAGGTGTTTCTACTACTAGCAACAAAAGAACGATGGAATAAAGTCTTGAATTAACAAAAATAGATAAGTGTTGAGATGATACTTTAAGAACCAATTTAAGATACAACCTGATAATCATACATGTCTGCATGACGCTTAGAATCCTCGCCACGCCAGTAAGCATAGGTGCGATAAACGACAGGTTCCGTAACTAAAGTACGCAACCCTATAATCATGTCATCTAGAGTCTTCGCCACGCCAACCGGTATGGCTGCGATAAACTCTAGGTTCTATGACCAAAGTAGACGTTTTACCTTTTTTACTGTTCTCATCAATATATGTCATCAGATGATATCGTAAAGTTTAGTCCGTAAAATTTATCTCGGTATGAAATCATACTCTACAATGAAACCAAGGTCCTAATTTAATTAACTGATCAACAATAATCAAATTTAATATCAACGAGTGAGGACGGACGGAAACAAGGGCGAAGGATTTAAATTGGAATTATAATAAGATTCTTAAGGAGTCGTCCCAGGAATCTCTCAAGAATTTTGTGATTGAGTATCCTTTCTCATTCTAGTATCCTATGTCCTATATTCTATAGCAGGCACGCAGTAGTACAACTATGACGTCGCACTACCACGACATCGCACAACTTGCGAAGTCTGACCTGCATGGGCCACCACTAAAAACCTGTCACGACCCGCACCCGGTTTAGGGGCACGAGTGCGCGGGTACGTCTAGCCTACGCCGCAGCATCGGCGGTAGAATGCTGTCTAGGTCAAGCACTATCTAAACAATCTCGCACTAGTATCCAACTCCATAAGGAGATACGGATAACAATATAAAAGAATAACATACTCAATCACATAACTATAACACGATAAGAAATCGAAGAAAAGAAAATAAGAATACAACATAAGTCTAAACTGTAAATAATCTAACTCAACATAATCCAAGTCTCAACAAAATGTCAGAGACAAATCCGGTACCAAATAAACTACTGAAAGAAACTAACTAGATATCTAGTGATTCCGGCTAGACCTACCGGAATCACGACTGAACTACTAAATCCAAGACTGCAGCTACTCACCCTGTGGTCCACAAGTGTCGGATACCAGTCCTCTAGGCATAGTCTGAAAAATATTTTTCAGTCAGGAAGGAGCAAAGTATATTTCTAATAGCAGTTCTATATCAATAATATAAACTATGTAGCAGTATATAGATGAAAATATATAAGATGCATGTATATGTACGAGAAACATACAATAAAAGATATACTGGAAATACTGTAAGTAAATGCAGGAAAGGAAACAATATGTCAATGAGCAAGAATACTATGACTAAGTGTGTGAGTACTAGCTTTAACATATGATCGGCTTGGGAACTTGATCAGGCTGGTTATATGTGATTAGCTATGATTCATGTAAGGTCAGGCTAACTGTTGGTTAGCTATGATACATGTAGAGGTCAGGCTAATCATACTTAACAGCTATGAAGCATGTAAATGGTCAGGCCGCACCCGACGTGAGATGTGGGGTGAGCTATGAACATGTAGAGTTGGATATGATCACATATCTATACTAAAATACTCCCCACCCCCGACAACCATGGTACGCTATGGCACGGGATTCCCTAGGGAGGTAGCAAATCTCCCCGGAAATCAGTGTCTGTACATGTACAAGATAACAATGAAACAAGACTTGTACAAGCTACACCATGAACAAGGAATAACATCTCATGACGAGATCCGTATATACCAATCCGTGTAACCATCGTGTCAAGAGCATGTATATTTACACTAGATACAATGAACATAGGGGATATCATAAACAAGAAGCTAATCAGAGAATGTACTCGCCTCGGGTCCTTAGCTGGTAATACCAATGCCCAGTCCCAGAGTATCGTCTGGAGGATCCGACAGTCCTATAAACATATAATAAAACAATACAATGTTGCATCAGATGCTACACTAACACAACACAAATATGTTGAACTCAGGGGCTATGCCAGGTATGGCACTGGTCAATCTAGGGTCAGTGTGCGTCAAGTTGCACGGGCGTAGCGTCTGTGATTGCTGGGCAAGACAGACGATCAAAATGGTACGGGGCTTACCAGTACGTCAGTGTACGCGTGGCAGTCCACTAATATTTCACAGAGTCACAGGTCATGTATAGTTACGGGGTATCCGTATTTACACTCGGGTCGCCTATAGTATATATTACCAATTTCAATAATTAAATATAATACATATATAGGGTTACCAAAATTACGTACAAAATATGTATAAGTATATATATATATATATTAAATAGAAATATATATATTATATACATGTATATGTTAAAGATATACATAATACCCATTATTTAAGAATATATATTTATACCAAGGTAATACTTATACAATATATATATATATATATATATATATATATATATATATATATATATATATATATATATATATATATATATATATATATATATGTACCATTTAATTACATGTATAATATATACATTTTAAACAATATATATATATATATATATACCATATATACCAATTTTATATATATTAAAAATATACTAAGTATATACAAAATATATATATATATATATATATATATATATATATATATATATATATATATATATATATATATATATATATATATATATATATACATATACCAAATCTTAATACATATACTAAATATAAACATACTAAAGTACAACATGCTACATATATGTATATATTTATATATACCAACTTGATACAACATTAACATTTATATCATATATATATACGGATATATTAATACATATATACATTGAATACATATATATATATATATATATATATATATATATATATATATATATATATATATAGAGAAAAATACACGATATATATATACATATATATATATATATATATATATATATATATATATATATATATATATATATATATATATATATATATATATATATATATATATATATATATATATATATATATACGCGTATAAATATGAAACGTACATACACACATATACGCGTTTATTAATACGTATCACCAATCAACATACACGTATGCATACATACGTATACGTACGTATACGTACACGAGGGAAGAAAGCCGTACCTGAGCGTGCACGACGATGGCGAAGACGTCGACGACGACGAGGCTGTGTCGAGGCTGCTTGGGGGCTGCCGTCGACTGGAAACAGGGAACGCCAGAGCTGGAAGGGTGACCGGGCTGGGCGGCCGGGTGGTCGAGAGGGGGAATGGGAGAGCAGGGAATGCAGGAGGAGGAGGAGTGGCGGAGTCGAGGGGATGTGGAGCTACGGGTCGGTCTGCGGGGGGGGGGGGAAGATGCACGGTGGAGCATGATGATGATGGTGGTGGTTCGGTCACTGGTCGACCAGGCTGAGGGTGGAGCTTATCGAGGCTCGGCCAGGGAGACGAGCAGGGTGGTGGTACGATGTTGGTGGAGGTGGTGGTTCTGATGCGGAGTCGGGGTCAGCCTGGCCGGACGACGCCGCGGATGCACAGGCCGGAGTCGGGGAAATGCAGGGAGTAGTGTGGCTCAGCCGGAGGAGATGAGTAGGGTGGAGAGTGGTGGTTGTGTTCATGGTGGTGCCGGTGAAGAGTGGAGCGGGGGTGAGTGACCGGAGTCGATGGCTGCCGGACCGGAAGGGACTCGGGATGAGCAGAGGGAGTTCGGTTTGAGGTGCTCTGGTGGGAGAAGCTCGGGCTCGCCAGGGTCGGCTCGACTCGGATGGCCGAACTGACTGGCTATCCGGAGAAGATGGAAGAAGGAGGAGGTCGAGAGCTTGGCCGGTGCACAGTGGAGTAGGGTGGATACTTCGCCGGGGTCGGGGTCAGGGCTTGGCCGGCCGGACTCGAGTTGGAGTTGGGTGGTGAACAATGTGGCAGGGTGTTTTCCCCCTTCTCTTAAGTTTTGAAAAAGAAAGAAGAAGGAGAAGAAAAAGAAGAAGGAAGAAGGAGAAGAAGAGAAGAAGAAAAATGAAGAAAGGAAGAATAAAAATGTGGAGGCTAGGTTGGGGCTTGTGAGGAGGTGGGGGGGATTCCCTAGATTTTTGGAGATTAGGGCTTGGTGATAGGACATTAAATAGGGAGATAGTGTGAGGGAAATGAATGGTGATGATGAGCCCTATTTTGAATGGGTGGCTCAGATCTGACATAAGGTTCATTCATGTAAGGAAAGGGTTGGGTTAACTTAGTCATTTATTAGGGCTTCTCCATTGGTTTGAACCAATGAGGTGTTGACACCTAATACAAATTTGCAAATTAGCCTCCTTAAATTTGGGTATTTGCACAGACATAAAATAATGAAAATTTGGTGGACGATTCGGTATTTGGCATTTTGTAGAGTGAGAGGGTATTGTGTGCTTGGTATTGGCTCAATTAATAGGGTACTGGGATTAAATCGGGATTAACGGGATCAGACAAAATGGTATCCTCGATTTAATTAGAAATAAATGCAAGCTGTGTTCTAAAATTAATTAGGAGTACATGGGGCCAAAATTAGGTCGGGTGATCAATATTATTAGTGAAGAAGACTCAGAACAGAATATTACCCTAATTTGGGTCGCACGAAAAATAGGCCAAGATTGCCTCCAATTTTGATTGGAACGCACAACGATACAAAATTGGAATTTATTTAGAATTTAAATAAACGTCCGCGACGATTTTTGTGCGGCTAAAATGAAGCACAAGAGAGCATAATTATGAGTTACAAAAAATGGCAGAATGGAAGGCGGGCACGTCTAGGGCAATGTTGTAAAATTTGTTAGAAGACAAAAGCTAGGGTAGCGCTCCAAATATCGAAGCAACGGCAGCGCGCAACAATTAAATAAATTTACGGTAGTTAATTACGACATCCAATAATTAAATCCTAAATAATGTAATTAAATACATAATCCCCATAATTCTGTCGGGTGTTCGTCTAGTGGGCTTCTAGGTCAAGTCTGCCAGCTCAACATTAATGAACAATGTAAATATTTAAATACACATCTCATACAATTATTTAATTTAAATACACATATCGAGAAATCATTTAATATAAATACCATAATATTAATAATATATAAAAAGTCAAAAATATCTCTGTTTTCAGAATATGGTAGTGACAGGTGTGGATACCTAAATGCATTTTTGTATAAAAGTGCCCAACAATTAGGAAATTGTACAAAGATGGAAATTAGATTAAATTAATTAAAATTATTATAATTGGTGTTCTAAAATTTATTTGAGGTACATGGGGCTAAAATTTGGTGGGGACTCAGGATAGAATATTATCATAAATTTGGGTTACACGAAACGGATCAAGATTGTGTCTCCAATTTTGATTGGAACACACAAGGATACAAAGTCGTATTTATATAGAATTAAATATAAACGTCTGCGACAAATATTGTGCGACTAAAATAAAGCACAAGAGAGCATAATTATAAGTTACACAAAGGTCAGAATGGAAGACGGGCACGTCTAGGACAAGGGTATAAAATTTGTAGGAAGGCAATGGCTAGTGTATTGCTCCAATTATTGAAGCAATGGTAAGATGCACTAAGTGATGTAAATATTATAAAATCAATTAAAAAACCGTGTTCTATTTCTAATTGGATTCAAACTAGCCCTAGTCTCACTATCTAAGCCAAGTAGGCCTAATTTTGGTCGAGGGAGTTTACAATCTACCCAACTTAAAATAATTTTGTCCTCGAAATTAAAATAAGGCATGGTTTTCTCTATCTAATCTTACTTGATTACAATCTAAAAGTAATTCTTCTCAAGTTAACAATGCAACTTCTACCCAACTTAGAATTTACCCATCTATCATATGAGGCTTATACATTTAAGAGAACTTTCTCAAATTATTTAATCATGTTATTCAATCCTCAAAGTTTTAACACACAATTTATCACATATGATATGTCCTTAATTACAAAAGATAGTCACCAAATAATGCGGTTGGCCTATGAGGTATATCTAGTACTCTCTGTGTATTAATCTTATACCAAGCACGAGGTTCGTCTTTCCGTAATAAGGGAAGACGAAAAACAATAATAAAGAGTTCAAGGGGGAGGTAATAGAATAGAAGTATGGGGATCAAGGCGATTAGAGAATTCAAAAGGGAGTTGTCAAGGCAATTGTGGATTAAAATCTTATTTTGGTAGATTTTTATTCACATGCTCATATCAGTATAATTATGTAACCGATACGATATGCCAGACATATCTAGGGGCAAGTATATTCATCTAAGAAGCTAAGTCAATTTTTATCTCAATCCATATAAGGTAGTCTTGTGAAGAGCGAACCAAGCGCACTATGGTTAATCAGACCGTAATACACTGATTCTGATTAGACAACGTATTAGTGTGGTTGATCAAACCCCAATAACATATATGTCATGAATAAGCTAGATAAAAGAATAAGCTTGCAAAACTAGGCTAATAGCAGCATAGGTTGAGGTAGTTCAGAAAATATAAGTACGTTGGATTATGATGAGAGAAGTTACAAAATAATTCAAGTTTACCAAGAAGATAAGACTCATCCGGTGTTGTGCCTCTACAGTTCTCATACTAACTCCTTGTCTAAGTCGCTAGTCGACCAAATAGGGGTATAGACCTCTAAGTTTTACAGTCGGGATAAACACTATCTTCTTATGGAAGCCTATAGTTAAGGTCATTCAATTACACTTTATTAATCGATCAAAAGGACTATGTGATACTAGGTTGCTAGGCATACTACCCAACTTAAAATAATTAACTAATGCTGTAACTGCATTTAGGGGTAAAGTAGAAACTCCTGTTAGAGTATACGAGAAAAGATCTTGGTACTTATTAGGGTATCCTATTGTATTATAAAGGTAATGGTCATCTTAAGTCTCAATCATAGTGCTTATAGAACAAATGTGTTAATACTAAGAATGGAGAAGTTAATGGCTCTCACGTGAAAGAGGATGTAACCTATATGGAGATATGGGAACAAATTACTTGATTTGAAACTAAAGGATAATCATTAAGTCACAGTCTAAGAGACAACTCAAACTATCAAGTTCTAACTACTAAGCACATAATTCAAAATTCAAGATTAACAAACTATAATCCTAGCAATCTATATATCTTATCATAAAAGAAAACACTTAGCCTACAATTAGAAGGGTTAGGTGGCATGAATTGAAAGATGAAGAAAAAATTTTAGTCGTCGCACAAATAGCGAGCGCTAAGGTTTTCAGAGGAACAAGATATGAAATTAAATAGAGAGATTCTTGATAATATCATGGTTTCCTAAGGAAATATAGTATGCTAATCTCTGTGTTCGAGGTATGATCAAGGAAAATATTATATTCATTCCTCTTGGCTTTCTAAGGTACTGTTCTGCTAATATCAAGACAAAAAATCTAAATTTATAGTTCTAATATTATCTCACTATGAAAGTTAGGTTTAGTCCTAATATTCAACCTTGGATTTCTATTAGTTCCTCAATACTAGGGTCAAACAATATGGTTAAATTTATATCTAACCCTACTAGTGTCAATGGTCAAGTAACCTACAGGTAAGGGATGCTAGGATTCTTTATGTATTCTAAACTTAGTGACGTGCCAATATTCTAGTGATATTCTTACTAGGAATGTTACCCTAATTTTCATCATAACAACAAGGATTCCTATATTATAGCGCAAGACTATACTCAAGGAACTATTAGGGAAGTACATGAATCAAGCATAATACAATTATTTAAATAGAATAAATTGGAAGAAAGGTGAGTCATATAGTCAAATATGGATGAGATCCTATACTCTAATCCTATTTGTAGGCTTGCTCGGTACATTAACGTAACCAAGATAATATACTCTCGACCTGTATGGGCCACCACTAAAAACATGTCACACCCAGTCCCAAAATACGTAGGACTAGGACACGTAAGCATGCCAGCCGCATGTATATGGCAACTCCAATATATAGAAACCATAACACATGCGTACGATATATTATGAACAATAATTCACAAGTGGTATAAACTATCACAAGACACAGGGCATCATCTAAATCTCATCCACAAAAAATCATAAATAGATAAATAAATAACCAATAACCAAGTAACTAAATCTTAAAATAAAGTATCTAAGGATGATAGTTGGGTGAAAACAGATCCACTACCAAACTAGAATATAAAATAAACATAATAAGAATATCTAATAAACAATAAGACTCGAAGAGAAGACCTCCTCAAAATTATTTGTAGCAAGTCCGGATCTGCGCTCCTGCGAATACTCATGAACATCTACACCTAGAAAGGGACCAGGTCCTCAAAGGGACATAACAAGATACATTAAAGCATGCCAATAAGTAATAAAAAATAAACATCCAATGGGGTCGCCTAACCATTTACGTGAATGCAGTTTGAGAACAACTTTCCAACAAGTGGGCTATCTGGCTAAAATAGGATGGGCATGATTCTCTTGGAGATTCAGGGGCATACAAAGCATGTCATCTTTTGAACGGCAGAGGCCGCCTGATAATATATAATATATAGTGGTCATCATGACCGCGCATCTCCGGTGGAGGGTACGGATTACACAAGGAAAGTGCAAAGGAGCCCAAACGCCTTACTCATTGTTCTCCCCACACCATGCTCTAAGCATGTCATATCCATGACACGATAATACCTCTAATAACTGCCAGGTCTTCTAGCATGCAAGGTTTCTATCGGCAGTTATTTCCTATTGTACGTCCCATACGTACAGGAGGCCAGACCTGTCACGCAAGTTCGTGTCATATATGAGACTCACACTCGTGTAACAGCTATGTCACGGCCAATGAAACCTAATAATGCCTCATGATAATAAGGTGGTCTCATAAACTAGGTTAATGCATATACATAATAAAAATAGAATACGACGACACCGTCGTTGCACCCAAGTTTCCTTGGACGCGCAGTTTATATAGCAGTTAAAATATATGAACTAAATGAGCAGAAATAAAATGCATGCAATATATGGAATATAAATTACAGTACAATGGCATGGTATACTTGCCTGGCAAGAAAGCTGCGTAGTACCAATAACCTGCTCCAAAAGTCGCGCAGAACAATCCAATAGGTCCTATATACATATAATATAATACAATACAACATCAGCCATTACACTAGCACATACACAACCATAATTGTACTGAACTCAAAGGGTACGCTAGGGGTGATACTGGTCAACTAACATGGTCAAATACGCATATAATTATGCGGGTGTCACGTCTTCAAATGTTGTGCACAATCAGACAGTCAACTAACACTTGCCTAGCCAGTATGTTGGTGTACATAAGGCAGACAATTCCCTAATATTCAGGTTACAAAGTCAAGGTAAATATACGGGCAAAATCTACGGTGTCCT
This sequence comes from Iris macrosiphon, assembly GCA_036927795.1. Lineage (NCBI taxonomy): Eukaryota > Viridiplantae > Streptophyta > Magnoliopsida > Asparagales > Iridaceae > Iris > Iris macrosiphon. Next base: position 46,261,958 of record JAYESA010000008.1, read on the forward strand.
AGGGTCGTACAACAAGTAAACACATATATAGTCATAATTATTATTTAGTATTTACTTAATTATATAATAAATAAATAAATAAATAAATAAATAAATAAATAAATAAATAAATAAATATATATATATATATATATATATATATATATATATATATATATATATATATATATATATATATATATATACCAAATTGAATAATATATGCATACGCGTACGTATACATATACGAGTTGGGTTCACCGACTCAGGGTCTGATGTCAACTAACTGTTATAAAGCAATACTAATATCCTAATAGCATACACACAAGCACACATAAATAATATGAAAGGAGAGGGACAGGTTCGAACCTTGGGGTTAGCGTGCACGGGCACGAGGATCGGGGGTGATTGCTGTAGGTTGTCTTCGACGAGGGTGACGGGTCCACGATGAATACGATGATGATATCGATGTTGATAATAATGGCGAGGGTAAAGATGATTAAGGTGATGATGATGATGATGATGATGATGATGATGATGATTAAGGGAATGATGAGGGTAATGATGATGATGATGAGGATGATGATGGGGATGATGATCGTGATGATGAAGGTAATGGTGATGAGATGATGATGAGATGATGAGATAATTAATGGTGATTAGGTTATAATGGTGATGATGATTATGCGATGATGGTGATGATGATGATAGGGATGATGATGATCCTACTATCGGAGTCCGACGAGGATGTCACGCCCCATTCCTAAAATATCGAGGGACTGGACATGTGGCAATGGCCAGCAGCAAGCACCGATGGACAACCCAATTTAATGGATCCATCAGGGCGCACTTAAGCTGTAAAAGAAGGTCTACTACAACAAGCCACAACTAATCTCATCCATAGAAGATAAATATAATCAACTGCATAATGAAATGGAAATAAGTAGCAACAAGTCTCAACAAGTAGGTCGGAGAAACAATCTAACATAAGTCTGAATACACTGGCTTAATAGGCCAGGAACAAAAGAGTCAAACATAAAATAAATACTGAGTACGAAATCAGGTACTCAGGAAAAGTCTTCGGCAGTCACCTCGTGCTCAGGGATTGGTTCTGCTCCAGTATTAAGTCCAGTAATAGCTTCAGCTCCTGTCCCGTATATCTCGGAGTACTGCTCCTCAGCTGAACCTGGGGACATAATCCATTCCAGGTCCTCAGGGGACATAGCAAGGTACAGAAAATACAAGCCAAATAAATAAGCAGTGCAGCCATAAGTAAATAATTGGGTAACTATGTAACCAGCTAAGTGATATGCAATATGAGAGCAGCACTAGAACTCAGGCTGAGACCGCTACAAGCTCTGTGTCGGAGAGCCGGTAGCAGTAATAACAGGTAAAGGGTCTAGCTCTGCTGGAGAGTCTACAATCTCACAATAGTAGTGGATATATATATATGGATCAGCCTGTAGCCTGTGTGTCTCTTTCCACCCAATGTAACCACGTATTTCATGACCATAACGTCTCATGTCCATGTCAGTGGGATCATAGCTAATGTAACAAGTCATAGAATATCTAAGAATATAATATCTATGTCAATCCTGTATCCTACACAGAATCACCATGAATATTTCAGAAAGATTCTGTCTGCATGAATAGTGTCAAGTATCCTGGGTTATGATGTACTTGATAAGATAAGTACGAGAAAGTAAGGGTGTCACAAATGTCCATCTCTAAATGATGTACCCAACACCGCGTACGGGGTTGGCACCCGACTATGATCGGACACTAAGTACGTCACACGCTTCCTAGGTTAAGCATGTAAAACAGTTATATTTAGTACAGGTAATATAAAAATAAAGACTGCAAGTTGGCAAGGTACACTTGTCCACTGATGTATAACTAAGTCAAGGAAATAGGTAGCAAAGCTGTAAGTTTTGGCGAGGTACACTTGCCTGATGTGTGAATTCCAACTTCTGTTTTGTTACTCGGGGAAATTTCTAGAAATATCTCCGGATACTAAAATAAATATTACAATCATGTTCAGAAGATGTCAAATAGCTAGAAACGCCTGTCCTTGAGTCCAATTTGGAGACAAGGGCAAAAATGGTAATTTTGGGTCAAAACGGGGTCCGCATGTGGGCCCGCTTTGCACCGAAAAATGTGTCAGGGTCAAAGGTCTCCAAATTTGTCCAACTTAGTGTCAACAAATCAGAAACGCTGATACGAACTCAACAAAACTTCCAGAATTGGATTCCGATGAGCCGGTCACAAAATCGCCCGTCGAGTGGGGCCTATGGGGCCCACGACACGCAATTTCGTCAACGTTCTCAGAATCGAACCAAACTTGGGTCACAGGACCAGCGTATTGCTACGAGTCCGAAGGCATAAGTTTCGTTTCGATCCGACGTGTGTACACAAAGTTATGACACATTCCAGAAACGACGGATACGGGACGGTGTCGGCGGATACGCGTTGATTTCGGTGTGCACGCACACCCGAATCGACTTCTGCAAAATCCCACACGTTCGTATCAAAGACGCGCACGTATCGGTAAGACCGCGTGCGACCAAGTCGTCCCGTTTGGCGGGGCGTACCCGGTTCCGGGGTAAAATAGGGTATTATTTTTCCTATTTTTGGATCGCGGTTCGCGATCACCACAGGACGCGATGCACCGAGCAGTTTGTACGGGCACCGAGGGGGTCATGCAGGCTACGCGTTGCAACTGACAGAATTAAAACCGGGGTTACGAGCAGAAAGTTACAAGTACCTGAACAGGGCTAAAAAACCCGATTCCCGCGTGTCCGAGTGTCGAGTCTGTGTCCTGGATGTGTCCTGTTTAGGGCACAGAATCCCTGTGTCGTATCCGCGTCCACGACGGCCCTAGGGTACTGGAGACTGGCCGGGGCGGCTCGCTGGAGGAGGGGCGGTGCTGCGGGCGGCTCTCGAACGGCCGGAAGGGTGGCGTTGGGGCCGGCGGAGCGGAGAAGGAGGAAGAGGGAGTGGACGCGGGGGCGGCTTCGACCGGGAGGGAAGGGGCCGGCTTGCTCCTTGGGAGGAGGGCAGGAGGTCGGCGACGAGGGGCTAGGGGATCGAGGTGGTGGCGGCTGCCGGAGCTGGGGGAAAGGGGGTGACCGGAGTTAGGGTTCCGGCGGGCTGGGTTCTGGTTTGGGGGGGGGAAAGAGGGAGGAAGTGGGAGAGCTTTATAGGGCAGCGGGGAGAGGTCGTGGTGGAGGAGGCGGAGCCGAGGGGGTCGTGGGGTCGTGGTGCGGGGCGCGGGGCACGGGCGGGTCTCCGGCGACGTGGCCGGAGCCGCCGGCAGGAAACGCGGGGTCTGGATCGTGGGAGAGAAGGGTCATACGGGTCGGGTCCGAGCGGGTTCGGGTCTGGCCGACCCGACCCGACCCGATAACCAACCGGGCTGGGCTCGGTTGGGCTGGGCTCGGTTGGGCTGGGGTTTGGGTATGGAAAAATAAAATAGTTATTAGTAAAAATATAGTTTTTGGATGATATAAAATAGGTCCGGGGCCCAATAAATTCCAGAAAAATTACCCTAAGTCCAGTTTTTTATTTTACAACATAAAATCTTATTTCCATCATATTTTAATATTAGTTATTAGTAATTAAAAATCATTTAATGACCAAAACACCTTGTTTTAATTCGTGAAAATACCGAAAAATCTCAAAAATTGTTTTTTTTTAAAATTAGCAAAATTTTAGGGTGATTACAATCTACCCCCCTTAAGAGGATTACGTCCTCGCAATCGAAGGGTAAACTACAAAAGGGCACGAACTACGAAAATAAGAGAATGCTTAGGTTTTACCTGCATCTGCGAATAAGTGAGGATAACGCTGGCGCATGACATCCACTCGTTCCCAGGTCGATTCGCCAGGAGAGTGTTGTTTCCAAGCTACCCGAACCAGTCTGATTATCTGCCCTCGCAGTGTCTTCTCACTGGTGTCGAGTATACCCACTGGTTGCTCCTCATATCTCAGGCTAGGGCCCACTGAAATCTCAGAATGATCAACAACGTGACTTGGGTCCGTCACGTACCGTCTCAGCTGTGAGACGTGGAATACATCATGCACTCCCTCTAAGGATGGAGGTAATGCAAGACGATAAGCTACCTCACCAATGCGCTCCAAAATATTGAATGGCCCGATATATCTTGGGCTCTACTTGCCTCTGCTCCCAAATCTGATAGTACCTCGAGTGGGCGAGATCCTCAAGAATACGTGCTCTCCTTCCTTGAACTCCAGGGGACGTCTGTGTGTATCGGCCCAATGCTTCTGTCTATCCTGGGCTGCACGAAGATGATTCTGAATCTGTTTTACCTTCTCAACTGTCTCCGTTACCAACTCTGGACCCAGTAATTGACGTTCGCCAACGTCACTCAGCATATCGGCGATCTGCACTTTCTTCCGTACAATGCCTCGAAAGGTGCCATCTGGATGCTTGCCTGATAGCTGTTGTTGTAAGAGAACTCCACTAAGTGCAGATGATCTTCCCAAGATCCTCTAAAGTCCAGTATACATGATCGCAACATATCCTCCAAGATCTGAATCGTGCGTTCCGATTGGCCATCTGTCTGTGGATGGTAAGCAGTACTGAATTTGAGTCGGGTGCCGAGACTCTCTTGCATGCTTCGCCAAAAGTGAGACATAAATCTCGAGTCTCGATCCGATACAATACTAACCGGCACTCCATATAATCTTACGATTTGTCGCATATACATATCGGCTAGTACTTCCGTGGATTGTTCGACTCTAAATGGCAAGAAATGTGCCGACTTAGTGAGCCGATCCACGATAACCCATACTGCATCTTTTACACTGGGGCTTCTTGGGAATCCGATGACGAAATCCATGGTAATATGCTCCCACTTCCATTCAGGTATGGGAAGCGGCTGCAACATACCCGCAGTCCTTTGGTGCTCGGCCTTTACTTGCTGGCAGACTAAACATGTTTCCACAAATCGAGCAATCTCTCTTTTCATTCCATGCCACCAATAATACTGCCTCAAGTCTCGGTACATCTTGGTTCCTCCTAGATGAACAGAGTATATGGAGCTATGTGCTTCAGTCATTAACTCCTGCCTCAATTCTCCATTTGGAACATATAGGCGATTCCCGCACCTTAATGTCCCATCCTCATGGATGCGAAGTCCCATCTGCATGCCTGCTTCTGTTCTCTCTTTCAGCCTTCGAAATCTGGCATCAGTAGGCAAAGCTTCTTTGATCCTCTCCACAAGCGATGACTTAACTTCGAGGTTAGCCAGCAAGCCATTTTGTCCAGGTAAAACAACCTCTATCTGGAGATCTTGTAGGTCTTGCAATAGCTGAGGCTGCTCCGTCAAGAAATAAGCAGTGGATTTCCTGCTGAGGGCGTCGGCTACAATATTTGCTTTCCCCGGATGGTATTACAGATCTATGTCAAAGTCCACCATCAACTCAAGCCAACGTCTTTGCCTCATGTTGAGCTCCTTCTGAGTATATACATACTTTAGACTCTTATGATCGGTAAAGATTTTGACCTTCTCTCCATACAGATAGTGCCTCCAGATCTTCAGTGCAAATATTACTGCAGCTAGCTCCAGGTCGTGCGTTGGGTAGTTCTTCTCGTGGACCTTCAACTGCCTCGATGCATAAGCAATAACCTTGCCATGTTGCATCAAGACACATCCTAGTCCACTACCGGACGCATCACTATAAACAACAAAATCTCCTGACCCTGAGGGAAGAGTCAAGACTGGTGCTGTTGTTAGACTCCTCTTCAATTCTTCAAAGGCCTTCTGGCATCCTTCCGTCCATAAAAACTCCTGATCCTTCCGAGTCAGCTTCGTCATTGGCTCCATAATCCTTGAAGAATTCTCTACGAACCGCCGGTAATACCCAGCAAGTCCGAGAAAACTTCTCACTTCTGCAACGGAGGTAGGTGTAGGCCAAGTTTCTATTGCAGTGACCTTCTCTGGATCAACTGACAGTCCTTCTCCCGAGATGATATGTCCCAAGAATGGCACCTTGTCCATACAGAACTCACATTTGCTGAGTTTGGCATACAACTTCTCTCGTCTTAATGTTTCTGGCATAATTCTGAGGTGCTCCTCGTGCTCTTCATGGTCCTTGGAATAGACTAGAATATCGTCAATAAACACAACCACAAATTTATCCAAGTACTGGTAGAAGACTCCGTTCATCAAACTCATAAATACGGCTGGCGCGTTGGTTAAACCAAACGGTATTACCAGGAATTTATAGTGTCCATACTTAGTTTTGAAGGCCATCTTCGGTATATCTTCCTTCTTCACCCTAATCTGGTGATAACCGGATCTAAGGTCAATCTTTGAGAATACCCTAGCACCACTCAATTGGTCAAATAAGTCATCAATACATGGTAAGGGATACCGGTTCTTAATGGTTACAGCATTTAGAGCTCTGTAATCAATGCACAAGCGTACAGTTCCATCCTTCTTTGGTACAAAAAGTATAGGTGCTCTCCAAGGTGAAATACTGGGCCGGATAAATCCTTTCTCCAGAAGATCGTCAACTTGCTCTTTCAACTCCACTAACTCCTTAGGTGCTAGCCGATAGACCGATGACGTGATAGGTTCGGCTCCTGGAGTTAGGTCTATTATGAATTCTATTTCCCGATCAGGTGGTAAACCTGGAAGATCATCAGAAAATACATTCACAAACTCCGATATGACTCTTGGGTAACCTGACTCCTCTTCTACAGATAATACCCTAAGAGTTGGCTGGACACCTTGCTCTACAGCTCCCCGAAGAAATTTAAACTCAGGATGGCTAGGGGGTCTAAATATCACCTTTCCAAGCCGGCAATAAAGTGTCGCATGGTACTGACTTAACCAGTCCATACCAAGTACAACATCATAATCAGGCATAGAAAAGATCAGAAATTGGGCTCGCATCTCTCTGCCACAGACTACTACCGAACATGATCTACAGATATTACTAATCGCGATAATTCCACCTCCCGTAAGAATTCTCTTCATCTTCAAGAGAGGTACGATAGCTACTCTATGTGTGGCTACGAAGCTAGCAGCTATGAATGAATGCAAGGCTCCAGAATCAAATAAAGCTACAACAGGTAATGAAGCTACTAATATGGTACCTGCTATAACCTCGCCTGCAGTAGCTTCCTCCGCGACTGCTAGTGCATATGCCTGTCCTTGTCCCTGAGCTGGTCCTCTCTGCTGACGAGCCTACTGAAATAATACTGCCTGAGGTGGTAATGGTGGCCTGGCTCCTCCAACTCCTGTTTGTGTTGCTCCCACAGCTGGAAGAGCTGGCCTTGGTGCAGGTAGAGCTGGTCGATTTGGAGCTCCCTCTCGATGCTCCGAGCAGTCCTTTGAGAAGTGTTGTCCGGATCCGCAAATCAGACAGAGTCCCAGCTTGTGTCTACATTCTCTTTCAATGTGACCTACTTTGCCGCAGAAATGACAAGTAGGTAGGTTCTTTGACGCTGTTCTCTGTGGCAGGTTCTTTTGGGGTCGTTTGGAAGAATCCCCCTGTGATGACTTGGACGGTGCTGAGGAGAATGGACGTTTCAGACTTGACTCCCTCCGAGTAACGTGCTCCATACGACGTGCTGCAGCAAGGACGTCGGTATATGATGTGGGCGTGACAGATTCGATTAACCTCTGGAGCTCGAACCTGAGTCCATCAAAGAACTTCTCCGTCTTCTCTTCTTCGGTAGGAATTAGAGAAAGGGTGAAGCGGCTCCGGCGAATAAATTTGGCATTGTATTTCTCCACCGACATATTGCCCTGGATCAGGCGGTTGAACTTGTCTCGGAGTTCTGACCGAGCAACAGCAGGGATGTACATTTCCTGGAAGAGTCTGGAGAACTCCTCCCAGGTGACTTGATCATGTCCGAGCCTCCTTTCTTCGAATAGCCACCAATGGTGCGCATTGTCCGTTAGTTGCATCCTGAGGCAGTCATCCACTTTTCCCTTGGAAGTTCAGCGGCCTCCAACTGGTGCTGCGTGTTCGTAAGCCATTCATGAACTTCAGTTGGTCCTTCCTTGCCCGAGAAGGTACGGGGTTTGAGTTGACAGAAATCTGTGATAGATCCCGTCGCTGGTCGCCTAGTTGGTGGATTTGCCTGCTCCAATGTCGCTACTAGGCTGTTCCTTAAGTACTAGGCCTCATGATGCTGGGTCTTTTGTTGTATCTGGGCCTGCATCATGGTGTAGAACATCTGGAACATTTGCTGTCCGTCCATTGCCTGCCCTGGGGGAAAGACAGGCATTGATGGAGGGAACTGTGGTGGAGGCGGGATGTTATCACGCCTGAACCTGGAACTTGGCTGGCCAGATTGTGTAAGCCCCCTGATTTTCAGAATTTTAAATTTGGTTTTTTCCCAATTTTTCTGAAATTTTCGGGAATTGAAACCTAGGCTTTTGGTAATTCAATGATTTTTAATTGCGGTTATTTCCTATTAAAATATTATGAAAATAATATTTTATGGTGTAAAATGGAAAACCGAGCATAGGGTAATTTTTCGGGAATTAATTGGACACCGGAATCATTTTTAAAGCCCTAGAAACCCATGAAGAATTAAACCGAATTAAACCCGTGCCAACGCCCAACATCCCCATGAGGGCCGAAGCCGAGCCCAAGGAGCGTTGACCCGTTGACCCAGCCCGAATCCTAGGTCTAACCCTATTCTAATTTTTGCATGTATAAATACAGGTTCCCCTAGTTTTCTCCACAAAGAAAAGAAAAGAAAAAGAATAACAAAAATCCTAAATCCCTAAACCTAATCCTAAATCCCTAACCCTAACCCTAACCTAGCCGACCCGCCGCCGTCAGCCCCTAGCCCCACCGTGCTCCTCCCCTGAACCCTAGCTCAGCCAACGACACCCAGGCCGTCGACCTCCTTCCTAGTTCTCCCTCCCCCGCGTCCGTCTCCTCCCTGCCTCGCCGCTGCAACATCCCCCATCTCCGTCGCACCCCACGAACTCGACGACCCCGACTTCCTCCTCAACCCGCTGACCCCGCCTTCCTCCTCGCCATCAGCCCACTGCCCTCAGCCGACCTCGCTGCCAATCTCTCCTCCGGCTGCCTGAAGCCGAGCCCAGCCGAGCTTTCCCTGTCCGACGCCGTCCCCGGAACGTCCCGCAGCGCCGTGCCTTCGGCCAGTGCTCCCCGCCCGCAACGCCATCACGCCGCCGGAGCCCGACTCCGCTGCTCCCCATCGAACACCCCTCAACCTAGCCGCCTTCCACCGGCGCATCTGACCTCGACTTCGACAGCGCCGAGAGCCCGTGGCCGTCTCCGACGTGTCCGCCTCCAGCAGCACCCTGACTCAACCCAGCCTCGGCAAGCCCACCAGCGAGCGCCCGGCCAGCAGCGACCCTCCGGCAGCTCAAAACCCAAACCCTAGTTTTGGACACGGTTTGGAACAGTATCCAGGACACAGGACACGAGTTGGACTCGAGAATTCGCAGTTTCCCGAAGCCCTGTTCAGGTACTTGCATCTTCCTCATCGTAACTCTGATTTCAAATCCGTCAATTACGTTGCGAAGACTGTATGACCCTCTCGGTGCCCGTGCAACCCGCTCGGTGCATCGTGTCCTGTGGTGATCGCACACCGCGATCCAAAAACAGGAAAATCAATGCCCTATTTCGTCCCGGAACTGAGTACGCCCCGCCAAACGGGACGACTTGGTCGCACGCGGCCTTTACCGAACTGTGCGCGACGTTGATACGGTCGTGTGGGATTTCGCAGAAGTCGATTCGGAGGTGCGTGCACCCCGGAATCAACGCGTATCCGCCGACAACATCCCGTATCCGTCAGTTTTAGAACACGTTGTAACTTTGTGTACACACGTCGGATCGAGACGAAACTTATGCCATCGGATCCGTAGCAATACGCTGGTCCTGTGACTCAAGTTTGGTTCGATTTTGAGAACGTTGACAAAATCGCGTATCGTGGGCCCCACAGGCTCCACTTGACGGGCGATTTTGTGATCGGCTCAGCGGAATCCAATTCTGGAAGTTCCGTTGGGTTCGTATCATCGTTCCTGACTTGTTGACACTAAGTTTGGCGAATTTGGAGACCTTTGACCCTGATGCGCTTTTCGGTGCAAAGTGGCCCATATGTGGACCCCGCTTTGGCCCGGAAATGTCATTTTTGCCCTTGTGTCCAATTGGGACTCAAGGACAGGCGTTCTTAGCTATTTCATATTTTTTGAATCTAATGGTAATGTTTATTTCAGCAACCGGAGTAGTACCTGCAAATCATACTGAGACCAGATCTACAGTTGGAGCCAGGACCCCAGGCAAGTGTACCTTGCCAAACCTTGCAGTATTGTTACATATTTTCCTTGTTCCATTATATTGCTGTGCATGCTTAACCTAGGGCCGTGTGACGTACTTAGCGTCCGATTATTAGTCAGGTGCCAACATCGTACGCGGTGTTGTGTACTGTCATCTAGAGATGGACATCCGTGACACTTTACATTCTCGTACTTGTCTTACCAAGTACACTTTGACCCAGGACACTTGACACTACTCATGAGATAGGATCTTCCCGAGATATTCGTGGTGATTCTATATAGGATACAGGACATGGACATTATATTCTTAGATATAGTATGACTTGTTGCATTAGATATGATCCCGCTTGACATGGACATGAGACGTTATGGTCATGATATGCGTGGTTACATTGGGTGGGGAGAGACACACAGGCTACAGGCTGTTTCATATATCTATCTACTACTATTGTGAGGCCTCAGACTCTCGTAGCAGAGCTAGGCACATTACGTGTTTATTACCGCTACCGGCTCCCCGACACGGAGCTTGTAGTGGCTTCGGCCTGAGCACTAGTGATGCTCTCACTTGTATTTTCACATAGATGATTATATAGCTTACCCTATTTATTGCATTTTCTGCTGCACTGCATTTATTTTTGGCTTGTATTTTCTGTACCTTGCTGTCCCCTGAGGACCTGGATCCGGACTTTGTCCCCAGGACTAGCAGAGGAGATCCCCCTAGAGTTATACAGTACATGAGCATTATCAGGAGCAGAAGCAGGAACAGGAGCAGATACAGGAGCTGTACCGACACCTGAGGACGAGATTGTGCCAAAGGACTTCTCCTGGGTATTGCCTAGAGATACTCATTTATTTCTATTTCCAGTTCCTTTATTTTCCAGTCTATTGCATTTATGTATCAGACTTGTTCTTGGATTGTTCTCCGAGACACTTTTATTGAGATTTGTCAGTTTAGTATATTTGCTTTATTCTAGCATTTGATCTGTGATTATCTGTTGTGGATGAGATTAGTATAGACTGTGACATATATCATTGGACCTACTTATTGTTATATTACAGCTTAAGTATGCCCCGATGGATCCATTAAATTGGGTTTGTCCATCGGTGTGTGCTGCTGGCCATTATCACGCGTCCGGTCCCTCGGTATTTTGGGACTGGGGCGTGACATGGTTTTTGTGGTGGCCCATGCAGGTCAACGACTAAATTGTTCGGTTTCAACTTAGGGACCGAGCAAGCCTGCAATAAGAATAGGATAAGTTCTAGGATCTCATCCACTTGCTTGAAACGTCCTTGATATCTATATCTGATTCAAATTAATCTCTTGACTCGTATCCTCCCTTGATTCCTGAGCGCCCTTATAGTTTATTTTGGTTGCAGAGAAATGAATCCCCAAGTCGGCAAAGAGACTCATCCAGGAACACCACAAGGTGTTATGGTTACCCACGAAGATGAAGTAACACCCGTTAGTGAAGGACCATCATCACAGCAAGCAAGTCAGCATGCCTCGAGAATCCAGGAAGATGACGTTCCACCATCGACGCAGTTGGCTCCACCGACGCCTACCGTTCCACAAGGGCAGGCTATGGACGAACAACAAATGTTTCGAATGTTCTACGCGATGATGCAAGCCCACCAGAAGGTTCAGGAAGAAGCACATCAGATCCAAGCGGAGAAGTTCATCGACAGATTCAGCTCAGAGTTACGGAAGTTAATCAGCCCCACTGCAACTACCTTAGACGAGCATGTTCTTACTACAGCAAGACCCATGGAGTGCGATACAAGGCTGGAGTCCAGCCAGAAGCGGCCGTATGCATCAGCACCAGACCAAACACAACAGGAAAGAGCTGCAAAGCGACCACAGATGATTCCACCACCGAGGATAGCACCAAGAGCCTCATTCCTTCCTACTTGTCAATATTGTCGCAAGATAGGCCATACTGAAAGAGAATGCAGATGCAAGTTAGGATTATGCTTGATATGTGCGTCCAACCAACACTTAGCCAAGGATTGTCTTCAGCATCGAGAGAAAGCAGTAAGGATTCATCGACCAGCCACATCAGCACCAACCAGAGCACCACAGGAAGAAGCTACAAAGAAGTCTCACATTCACCAGCCTCCAGAAGCATCTCCGCAAGTACTACCTATCTGTCAATATTGCCGCAGGCGAGGCCATATAGAGGACGAGTGCAGACGAAAGAAGAAATTATGCTTAGCTTGCGGATCCAGTCAGCATTTATTAAAGGAATGCCCCGAACATCGAGACAGAGCACCAATGAATAACCAACAAGCGATACCAGCACCAAGGCCAGCCTCTCCAGCATTGGAAATACTGCAAACGGAAGTTGAAGAAGTCCTACCACCAGCTCCAGGAGGGTATCAGCCGAGGCCACCTTTGATACCACAAGCAGCACTTTTTCCAGCAGGCCCAGCAGCAGCAGAGGAATCGACTACGAAGATGCGAACAAGCTCTGGCGATGACTTTAGAGGACGCGCAGACTCATGGAGTAGCTAATACGCGTAATTTTTCGTAGTTTTCTGTTTCTAGATCTGTTTTGTCTCGTGCCTATTGGTTCGTGACCTCAGACTTAACATATGTAATTTTAAACTTGCTTATAATTGATAACAGTAGAGATCATAGAGTCTTTTGTGATTGTGCTTATCTTGTGATTGTTTTGTGAACTTGAATTAAGTTGAACCTCCTTTCATCATCATCTAGCGTACTTCTAATTGTTGAACTACCTTGACTTATGCTGCTAATATAGCCTAGTTTTGCAAGCTTATCCTTTTATCGAGCTTGATCATGACATCTGTATTATTGGACACGTACACTAATACAGTTGACTATTCAGAATCAGCGTATTACGGTCTGATCAACCTTAGTGCATTTTGGTTCGCTCTTCGTAATACTACTTCACGTGGATTGAGATATATAGTTGACTAGTATACTGGCCCCTAGATATGTCTGAGCATATCGTATCTGTTACATAACTGTACTAATACGAGCATGCGAATGAAGGATTACCAGAATATGATTTCAATCCACAACTGTCTTGACAAATCCCATTTGAATTCGTTAAACGCCTTGATCCTGATACTCCTGTTCTACTAACTCACCCTTAAACTCTTTATCATTGATCTTCGTCTTCCCTTACTTCGGAAAGACAAAACCTCATGCTTGGTATAAGATGGAATTATAGACAGTACTAGATATACCCTACAGACCGGTCACATTGTGGATGACCCTTTTATATATGATTAAGGGAATACCATAGGTGATATATTTGGTGTTAAAGGCTTGAGGATTCAATAACATGATTAAATGAGTTGGGGCATAGATTTATTAGATGAATAGTCTTAGATAATAGATGGGTAAATTCTAAGTTGGGTAGAGACCGTAATGCTTACTTGAGAGAAATTCTTAGACTGTAATCAAGTGAGACTTGATAGAGAGAGCCCTACCCTAATTTAATTTCGAGGACAAAATTTTTATAAGTTGGGTAGATTGTAAGCCCCCTGATTTTCAGAATTTTAAATTTGGTTTTTTCTCAATTTTTCTGAAATTTTTGGGAATTGAAACCTAGGCTTTTGGTAATTCAATGATTTTTAATTGTGGTTATTTCCTATTAAAATATTATGGAAATAATATTTTATGGTGTAAAATGGAAAGCCGAGCATAGGGTAATTTTCCGGGAATTAATTGGATACCAGAATCATTTTTAAAGCCCTAGAAACCCATGAAGAATTAAACCGAATTAAACCCGTGCCAACGCCCAACATCCCCATGAGGGCCGAAGCCCAGCCCAAGGATCGTTGACCCGTTGACCTAGCCCGAATCCTAGGTCTAACCCTATTCTAATTTCTGCATGTATAAATACTAGTTCCCCTAGTTTTCTCCACAAGGAAAAGAAAAGAAAAAGAATAACAAAAATCCTAAATCCCTAAACCTAATCCTAAATCCCTAACCCTAACCCTAACCTAGCCGACCCGCCGCTGTCAGCCCCTAGCCCCACCGTGCTCCTCCCCCGAACCCTAGCTCAGCCAAGGACACCCAGGCCGTCGACCTCCTTCCTAGTTCTTCCTCCCCCGCGTCCGTCTCCTCCCCGCCTCGCCGCTGCAACATCCCCCATCTCCGCCGCACCCCACGAACTCGACGACCCCGACTTCCCCCTCAACCCGCTGACCCCACCTTCCTCCTCGCCATCAGCCCGCTGCCCTCAGCCGACCTCGCTGCCAATCTCTCCTCCGGCTGCCTGAAGCCGAGCCCAGCCGAGCTTTCCCTGTCCGGCGCCGTCCCCGGAACGTCCCGCAGCGCCGTGCCTTCGGCCAGTGCTCCCCGCCCGCAACGCCATCACGCCGCCGGAGCCCGACTCCGTTGCTCCCCATCGAACACCCCTCAACCTAGCCGCCTTCCACCGGCGCATCTGACCTCGACTTCGACAGCGCCGAGAGCCCGTGGCCGTCTTCGACGTGTCCGCCTCCAGCAGCACCCTGACTCAACCCAGCCTCGGCAAGCCCACCAGCGAGCGCCCGGCCAGCAGCGACCCTCCGGCAGCTCAAAACCCAAACCCTAGTTTTGGACACGGTTTGGAACAGTATCCAGGACACAGGACACGAGTTGGACTCGAGAATTCGCAGTTTCCCAAAGCCCTGTTCAGGTACTCGCATCTTCCTCATCGTAACTCTGATTTCAAATCCGTCAATTGCGTTGCGAAGACTGTATGACCCTCTCGGTGCCCGTGCAACTCGCTCGGTGCATCGCGTCCTGTGGTGATCGCACACCGCGATCTAAAAACAGGAAAATCAACGTCCTGTTTTGTCCCGGAACTGAGTACGCCCCGCCAAATGGGACGACTTGGTCGCACGCGGCCTTTACCGAACAGTGCGCGACGTTGATATGGTCGTGTAGGATTTCGCAGAAGTCGATTCGGAGGTGCGTGCACCCCGGAATCAACGCGTATCCGCCGACAACGTCCCGTATCCGTCAGTTCTGGAATACGTTGTAACTTTGTGTACACACGTCGGATTGAGACAAAACTTGCGCCATCGGATCCGTAGCAATACGCTGGTCCTGTGACTCAAGTTTGGTTCGATTCTGAGAACGTTGACAAAATCGCGTATCGTGGGCCCCACAGGCTCCACTTGACGGGCGATTTTGTGATCGGCTCAGCGGAATCCAATTCTGGAAGTTCCGTTGGGTTCGTATCATCGTTCCTGACTTGTTGACACTAAGTTTGGCGAATTTGGAGACCTTTGACCCTGATGCGCTTTTCGGTGCAAAGTGGCCCACATGTGGACCCCGCTTTGGCCCGGAAATATCATTTTTGCTCTTGTGTCCAATTGGGACTCAAGGACAGGCGTTCTTAGCTATTTCATATTTTCTGAATCTAATGGTAATGTTTATTTCAGCAACCGGAGTATTACCTGCAAATTGTACTGAGACCAGATCTACAGTTGGAGCCAGGATCCCAGGCAAGTGTACCTTGCCAAACCTTGCAGTATTATTACATATTTTCCTTGTTCCATTATATTGCTGTGCATGCTTAACCTAGGGCCGTGTGACATACTTAGCGTCCGATTATTAGTCGGGTGCCAACATCGTACGCGGTGTTGTGTACTGTCATCTAGAGATGGACATCCGTGACACTTTACATTCTCGTACTTGTCTTACCAAGTACACTTTGACCTAGGACACTTGACACTACTCATGAGACAGGATCTTCCCGAGATATTCGTGGTGATTCTGTATAGGATACAGGACATGGACATTATATTCTTAGATATAGTATGACTTGTTGCATTAGATATGATCCCACTTGACATGGACATGAGACGTTATGGTCATGATATGCGTGGTTACATTGGGTGGGGAGAGACACACAGGCTACAGGCTGTTTCATATATCTATCTACTACTATTGTGAGGCCTCAGACTCTCGTAGCAGAGCTAGGCACATTACGTGTTTATTACCGCTACCGGCTCCCCGACACGGAGCTTGTAGTGGCTTCGGCCTGAGCACTAGTGATGCTCTCACTTGCATTTTCACATAGATGGTTATATAGCTTACCCTATTTATTGCATTTTCTGCTGCACTGCATTTATTTTTGGCTTGTATTTTCTGTACCTTGCTGTCCCCTGAGGACCTGGATCCGGACTTTGTCCCCAGGACTAGCAGAGGAGATCCCCCTAGAGTTATACAGTACATGAGCATTATCAGGAGCAGAAGCAGGAACAGGAGCAGATACAGGAGCTGTACCGACACCTGAGGACGAGATTGTGCCAGAGGACTTCTCCTGGGTATTGCCTAGAGATACTCATTTATTTCTATTTTCAGTTCCTTTATTTTCCAGTCTATTGCATTTATGTATCAGACTTGTTCTCGGATTGTTCTCCGAGACACTTTTATTGAGATTTGTCAGTTTAGTATATTTGCTTTATTCTGGCATTTGATCTGTGATTATCTGTTATGGATGAGATTAGTATAGACTGTGACATATATCATTGGACCTACTTATTGTTATATTACAGCTTAAGTATGCCCCGATGGATCCATTAAATTGGGTTTGTCCATCGGTGTGTGCTGCTGGCCATTATCACGCGTCCGGTCCCTCGATATTTTGGGACTGGGGCGTGACAGATTGGTTGCTCTGAGAGGATTGTCCTCTGGTATCTGGCGTCACCCCAGCTTCATAGGTAACCACAGCTTCGAGAGGTGTACCCAAGGGGTTACCTGTCACGCCCCGATCTCCCGCAGGCAAATCGGTCGTTCCCGCTAGGCGGGAATCACCCTCGCCAGCGCTCCCGCGGAACGATCGCTTAACCCATCCGGGCGTGATGCCGCACGAGCATGATCTACGCCCGTGCAAGGCCATGGTTCATTGGCTGGCGGTTAGAGTTCTAAGCCACAGAGTCGCACAGATTGTCCGAGTACAGCGGAGTCATGAACGCATAGGCGATCGGTAACAGGTTCATTGAGTCGACAATATAGCGGAAGCATAGAAACACAAGTTGAAGTAAAGCAAGCTCTTTTATTGATATAAACTTGTGTTACAGGCGACGTATAGCCGAGATTACAAGTCGCTCAAGCCTCTCTCTCTAAAACAGTAAAAGCGTGCCAAGTGGCTACAATAGTGGATGATTGTACAGGCGATGGTCAGGCGATGTTCACAACTTTATGTCTTGTATATGCGCTTCAGTCCCGGACGCACCGTTGCAAGGCTTCAGAGGGAACTCCTGGCCTTAGCACGCACGAAGGAGGCATCCGCACCGAACGAGGTTCTCCCGCACCCTGTATACAAACTGGTGGATTATCAGTACATTGAATGCACTGGTGGGGAAGCTACTCGCCCGCTCGACAAATCCAAACACGTAATACAGGTTCCGTGCACAACTATTCAGTTGTCTTTCTAGTTGCCTTAGGATCAGTTTCATGCAGATATTGAATAGCCTAACGTGTCGGGCAGTGCGCCGTGCGATGTTAGAGAAAACACGGCGAGACTTACCAACTTACCATCTCCTTCCCTGTCCAAGGCAAACATTGAGGCAAACAGTATAAATTCGAGCAGAGGCATATATAGACATTCAGGAGGCAAGCATATGCAAACAGGAGGGTCGTTTTAACATGATCGTTCATGTGTTTAGTTGTTCTTGATGCGATGCAGTGACTCGCACGCGGATAGCCGCTAAACGAGGATGACTTATCTGTATGAACACGGTCGCTGGCAAAGCCATTATGGACGTAGTCGAGGACAAGGATAGCATGCTACGCGTGTACACGAGGCACACGAACACGATGCATTGCAAGCTATCCTTTCTGCACACGAGACTACACACGAGCTCCATCCGGACCGGATCGGCCCCAGTGCCCCGGTGACCGTCCGTGGAACTAGTCCGCGACATGCAAGTCAGGGTTAACCAATCTCAGGCAACACGATTATTTGACCAATCTCAGGCAACATGATTTACTTGACCAATCTTAGGCAACACGATTACACGAGATACACGAGAACACGCGTGCACTAGAACAAGAGAACACGAGAACACGAGTGCACGGGAACACGAGTACACGAGTATACGGGATACTTGAATCTTGGTTCTGTACAATAACTTGTCTTGATGCATTCCCCTGGTTCGGGGCTGCCTTGGTGACCTAACGGTCCCGGATACTTGCAGGTTCATTCAGGCACGAAACGACTACGTAGTAGTCTTCCGGGGTTTGGATGAAAATTCGGTAACAATCAAGCAGACAAGCATGCGTCCTAAGGAACATAATCAGTACGTTTGCTCGGGCCCGAAGGTAGTCCGAGAGATGAAACCGTTAAGGGACTTAGCATGCGAGGGTCTGAACATATAAGCAGTATTTCATTTCCATGTTCTAGCAAGCAATACAAGTTGGGATTATTCCCTTAGCTAGGTGTGTTGGATTTATTAGCATGCAGGGGTGGATCACCTAGCGACTAGCATGAATATTCCAGATTTTATGTGTGCTGGCTAAGCAAAGACAAGTTCACCGTAGCCACCCACCTTAGCGATGATTCACCTCGGTAGAGCGATACGTCTGAGCGAGCCTCTGAAAGTCCAAGCCGGATTCCTGTAGGGACAAGTCTGGATATCCATTGCTTCTTGATTGAGGCAAAGCGGGTCGGGATAGTTGTACTATTTCCGTTTGAGACGACAGTCCGCTAGAGCGGAACGGGGTGTTACATTCTCGTCACCACTTCTGGGATCCATTACTCTGCATCAAAAGAAAACAATGAGAATGCACAGAGGAATCAAACAGGATGCAGTTCAAGCAATTAAATTAAAATCGACATAGATTCCAAAAACGATTCAATCAATGGATGAGATCCTATAACTTATCCTATCTTATTGCAGGCCTGTTCGGTCCCTAAGTTAAAACCGAACATTTTAGTCGTAGACCTGCATGGGCCACTACAAAAATCATGTCACGCCCCATTCCCAAAATATCGAGGGATTGGACACGTGGCAATGGCCAGCAGTACGCACCGATGGACAACCCAATTTAATAGATCTACCAGGGCGCACTTAAGCTGTAAAAGAAGGTCTACTACAACAAACCACAACTAATCTCATCCATAAAAGATAAATATAATCAACTGCATAATGAAATAGAAATAAGTAGCAACAAGTCTCAACAAGTAGGTCGGAGAAATAATCCGACATAAGTCTGAATACACTGGCTCAATAGGCCAGGAACAAAAGAGTCAAACATAAAGTAAATACTGAGTACGAAATCAGGTACTCAGGAAAAGTCTTGGGCAGTCACCTCGTGCTCAGGGATTGGTTCTGCTCCAGTATCAAGTACAGTAATAGCTTCAGCTCCTGTCCCGTATATCTCGGGATACTGCTCCTCAGCTGAACCTGGGGATATAATCCATTCCAGGTCCTCAGGGGACATAGCAAGGTACAAAAAATATAAGCCAAATAAATAAGCAGTGCAGCCATAAGTAAATAATTGGGTAAACTATATAACCAGCTAAGTGATATACAATATGAGAGCAGCACTAGAACTCAGGCTGAGACCGCTACAAGCTCTGTGTCGGGAAGCCGGTAGCAGTAATAACAGGTAAAGGGTCTAGCTCTGCTAGAGAGTCTACAATCTCACAATAGTAGTGGATATATATATATGGATCAGCCTGTAGCCTGTGTGTCTCTCCCCACCCAATGTAACCACGCATTTCATGACCATAACGTCTTATGTCCATGTCAGCGGGATCATAGCTAATGCAATAAGTCATAGAATATCGAAGAATATAATATCTATGTCAATCCTGTATCCTACACAGAATCACCATGAATATCTCAGGAAGATTCTGTCTGCATGAATAGTGTCAAGTGTCCTGGGTTATGATATACTTGATAAGACAAGTACGAGAAAGTAAGGGTGTCACGAATGTCCATCTCTAAATGACTTACCCAACACCGCGTACGGGGTTGGCACCCGACTATGATCGGACACTAAGTACGTCACACGCTTCCTAGGTTAAGCATGTAAAACAGTTATATTTAATACAGGTAATACGAAAATAAAGACTGCAAGTTGGTAAGGTACACTTGTCCACTGATGTATAACTAAGTCAAGGAAATAGGTAGCAAAGCTGCAAGTTTTGGCGAGGTACACTTGCCTGATGTGTGAATTCCAACTACTGTTCTGTTACTCGGGGAAATTTCCAGAAATGTCTCCGGATGCTGAAATAAATATTACAATCATGTTCAGAAGATGTCAAATAGCTAGAAACGTCTGTCCTTGAGTCCAATTTGGAGACAAGGACAAAAATGGTAATTTTGGGTCAAAACGGGGTCCGCATGTGGGCCCGCTTTGCACCGAAAAATATGTCAGGGTAAAAGGTCTCCAAATTCATCCAACTTAGTGTCAACAAGTCAGGAACACTGATACGAACTCAACGGAACTTCCAGAATTGGATTCCGATGAGCCGGTCATAAAATCGACCGTCGAGTGGGGCCTATGGGGCCTACGACACGCGATTTCGTCAACGTTCTCGGAATCAAACCAAACTTGGGTCAAAGGACCAGCGTATTGCTACGAGTCCGATGGCGCAAGTTTCGTTTCTAGAAACGACGGATACGAGATGGTATCGGCGGATACGCGTTGATTCCGGTGTGCACGCACACCCAAATCGACTTCTGCGAAATCCCACACGTCCGTATCAAAGACGCGCACGTATCGGTAAGACCGCGTGCGACCAAGTCGTCCCGTTTGGCGGGGCATACCCGGTTCCGGGGTGAAACAGGGCATTATTTTTCCTGTTTTTGGATCGTGGTTCACGATCACCACAGGACGCGATGCACCGAGCAGTTTGCACGGGCACCGAGGGGGTCATGCAGGCTACGTATTGCAACTGACAAAATTAAAAATGGGGTTACGAGCAGAAAGTTACAAGTACCTGAACAGGGCTAAAAAACTCGATTCTCGCGTGTCCGAGTGTCGAGTCTGTGTCCTGTTTAGGGCACAGAATTCCTGTGTCGTGTCTGCGTCCACGGCGGCCCTAGGGTGCTGGAGACTGGCCGGGGCGGCTCGCTGGAGGAGGGGCGGTGCTGCGGGCGGCTCTTGAACGGCCGGAGGGCGGCGTCGGGGCCGGCGGAGCGGAGAAGGAGGAAGAGGGAGTGGGCGCGGGGGCGGCTTCGACCGGGAGGGAAGGGGCCGGCTTGCTCCTGGGGAGGAGGGTAGGAGGTCGACGGCGAGGGGCTAGGGGATCGAGGTGGTGGCGGCTGCTGGAGCTGGGGGAAAGGGGGTGACCGGAGTTAGGGTTCCGGCGGGCTGGGTTCTGGTTTGGGGGGGAAAGAGGGAGGAAGAGGGAGAGCTTTATAGGGCAGCTGGGAGAGGTCATGGCGGAGGAGGCGGAGCCGAGGGGGTCGTGGGGTCGTGGCACGGGGCACGGGGCACGGGCGGTCTCCGGCGACGTGGCCGGAGCCGCCGGCGGGAAACGCGGGGTCTGGATCGTGGGGGAGAAGGGTCATGCGGGTCGGGTCCGAGCGGGTTCGGGTCTGGCCGACCCGACCCGACCCGATAACCAACCGGGCTGGGCTCGGTTGGGCTGGGCTCGGTTGGGCTGGGGTTTGGGTTTGGAAAAATAAAATAGTTATTAGTAAAAATATAGTTTTTGGATGATATAAAATAGGTCCGGGGCCCAATATATTCCAGAAAAATTACCCTAAGTCAAGTTTTTCATTTTACAACATAAAATCTTATTTCCATCATATTTTAATATTAGTTATTAGCAATTAAAAATCATTTAATGACCAAAACATCTTGTTTTAATTCGTAAAAATACCAAAAAAATCCCAGAAATTGTTTTTTTTAAAATTAGCAAAATTGTAGGGTAATTACAGAGGAAGTCGACGAGGGGAAGGAAGAGGACAGGGAGGTGGAAGAGGAGGCTGACAGGGAAGTGGGGGAAGCTCAGGGAGAAAGAAAGAGGAGGCTCAGGTGCTGGTTCAGCGGGGTCAGGGTCAGCTTCTGGCGGCTCAGGCGAAGGTGCTATGGGTCGAGGGTGTTGAAGGTGAAGGAGGCTGTGATGGTGGTAATGGGGACGATGACGATGGGATGAGACGGTGGGCAGTGGTGCTGCTGGTGGTGTGGTGCAGGAGGTCGGGAAGAGGAGAGACGAGGGAGGTGGTGGTGTTTAATGGTGGTGTTGACTGTCGGTTAAAGGAAAACTCAGGTCGGGGTGATAGGGAGAGGAGGAAGTAGAAGGGAGGGTGGTGCTGGCGGTTCGTCAAGGTCCGACGTGGCTGCGTTCAGTCGTGCCCCGACGATCGGCGGCTCGGGGTGCAGCGGGGTGGCGTTCAGGGGATGAGTGCAGCGGTCGTGCGGCTGAGGTTGGCTTTAACAGGTATAGGCGAGTCGGTTAAGCAGCGGGTCAGCGGCTTCTCCGGTCGGGTTGGCCCAGGCGGAGGGGCTATGGTCGACGGGTAGCGGCTTCAGGCGAAGGTCGTGGGGAGTTGGCCGGGAAGAGGAGTAGGTCAGAGAGGAGATGGGTGGAGGAGAGGCGTGTACAGGGTGGTGCTCTGGGCGAGTCAAGGGACATCGACCGGCGGTTGGCTCCGGCGGTTGGCCGGGGAAGGGGTGTACAGGATGGATGGGGATGATGATGGTATTTGGTTGAAATGGAAAAAGAAAAGAAAAGGAATAAAAATTTGTATTTATATATGTAAAAAGTAGAGTTTTAGGGTTGACCTAGGGGATTGGGCTTTGGTCAACATCTTTGGGATTGGGCCTTGGTCTTACATGGAGATGTTTGGAGGGCTAAGATTTGTATTATTCAAAATACATGACTAGGATTAGATAAGGGAGTGAGGTTGAGTATTGCACATTCCAAAAATCATGGAAAAAATTCATATGAAGAAGAAATAGGTTTCTTCATGTACTGTGTCCAATGGTTTGGACACCTAAATGCATTTTTGCATAAAAGTGCCCAACAATTAAAAAATTGTACAAAAATAGAAATTAGATTAAATTAATTAAAATTATTATAATTGGTGTTCTAAAATTTATTTGAGGTATATGGGGCTAAAATTTGGTGGGGCACAAGCGTCATGGACGTAGAGGACTCAGGATAGAATATTATCATAAATTTGGGTTGCACGAAATGGGTCAAGATTGTGTCTCCAATTTTGATTGGAACGCACAAGGATACAAAATCGTATTTATATAGAATTAAATATAAACGTCTGCGTCAAATATTGTGCGACTAAAATAAAGCACAAGAGAGCATAATTATAAGTTACACAAAGGTCAGAGTGGAAGACGGGCACGTCTAGGACAATTGTGTAAAATTTGTAGGAAGGCAATGGCTAGTGTAGTGCTCCAATTATCGAAGCAATGGTAAGGTGCACTAGGTGATGTAAATATTATAAAATTAATTAAAATACCGTATTCTATTTTTATTTAGATTCAAACTAGCCCTAGTCTCACTATCTAAGCCAAGTAGGCCTAATTTTGGTCGAGGGAATTTACACGGACGGACTATAAAGACATGCGATCAGAAGGAACCCTAGTATCGCGTAGCATTATAATTGTTAGTAATTAGGATTGTGATAACCCTAGTTAATTAAAGTATCAAGCCAGACTTATATGTTTTGCCGTGATTGATGGATGAAGGTTAGTCTAGGCTTTACATGATCACACCTTTATTTCTATACTTGATAATCTATTTGGTTACCGTCCAGGATATGTCATATTGCAGGTTTATAGTATTTCTTTTATCCTGATATCATTTACATTCAGTCTTTACTTTCAGTTATTTGTATTACTTGTGTTGTTGGTTTAAGTAAATAGTTGGCTTCCTTTGTGGTACTTGCTGTTTGGGGTCTGATCCTACTGGTTTTGCATGGCCAGATCTAGTAGCAGCACCGGAGGATCTTTCGTTCCTTCCTGAGGATAGTGACCACCAGGAACACCAGACCACTTGAGTGTGTTTTCTTTCTTTCCCCACTCTGATGTATATTTTACTTTTTTTTTGCATTTAGCCACTGAGCATGTGTTTAGCTTGTATTTTGTTTTGATCTGTTAGCCTATAGATAATAGCATGATTGACATATCCTTGGGTTGATCATGTATGATTTAGACTCTGGCTAGTTTATTCATTTTGTGTTTACTTGCATCGTGATCATCTGTATATTATAGTTTGGGATACTTTACTATTATATGTCAGCTGATCTTACATCTTGATATTATTTTTGTTGTTCTTGTGATTGAGACACTAGGGTTGTTGGACCTAGGCTTGACTGGTGGTTTGTAGTAGTGACCCCTCATTTCTTACAGCTTCACCGTATATGTGGAGTAACGGTGTGCTCTAAGTATACGTAGCTGGCCTTATCAGTACCTCTCTCCAGTATTCTGGTTCTGGGGCATGGCAATAAGCAATATCGAACATGATGCACTTGACAGATTTTAATTTGGTTGTGTATCGATCAACTGACAAGTATTTTTGTTTGATTCGACATAGTTTTGGCTCGTTTCTGCCCCTGCATAGTGCAAATAGTATACCAGGAAGTACATCGCCCAATATACCTCTTGTGATAAATTTCTTAAATACTTCCTATTTTTCCTAATTTTTTGAATTATTTTTGTATCGACCCGAATGTCGCTTGCCCTGAAAATTGACACACAATCTCCTGGCATATATGAGAGGGTGTGGGTCCAGTTTTGTAGGGATCATAGAGTCGGATATTTCGTATCGAATTTATCCCAATTCCGTCAAAAATACTGATAGTTTCTCGATACAAAATTCATATTTAAATTTTATTTGGTTTTCTGAATAGACTTAATGTTCAAAAATGGTTTCTTTTTAAGTAATAAATGTATGGATTGATCCACTGGGACCCGTGCCTCGTGCATGTGTGTATCCCTATTACACGATTGTTTATCCTCTCACGTACTGGATCATAGTCATATTGTCTGTATTATCATGAATGTCCACATACGTAGGTATCATATGTGCTAAGTCGCTATTGTATGAAGTTCGCCTGATTATGGCAATGTATTGTTATTAGTAGCTACCTATGGTCGGGAATCAATATCATGTCTGGCTACTCCATCATGTATTATATTGTACCATATTGTATTATGTTGTATTGTATCGATTCTCTCAGTGGCTCATCGGATAGCACTCCAAGTTATAGTGATTATAACAACGTAGGTTGCTAGCATGTCACATGTTATTAGCTACAAATGATAAATATTGTAGTCTTGTATTTTCCTAAGAGAACCATATATAGGATGAATTTCACAGATGCCCATGACCGAGAATAAAAATAAAAATATCATGAATTAATAACTATATTATAATCGCCAAGTTTATCGAGATAGGAGGTATAGAAGCATTAAAAATCTCGTAGAAACATGCGCTCATATGTCAAGCTGCATTCATCCAAAGTTATGTGCCATACGGTTCATGCGACAGAAGTTAAGAGGTGCATAATGACCTGGGCGCATTGTGCCACTTTTGTTAGTCACAACATTTATGACTCTGACAAAGCAATAATGGCTCTGAATGCCTCAGTTTTGATGCTGACAGTAGGTGTCAGTGCTTACGTCACCGACATAATTATCTTTACTCGGATATGGCGGTACAGTACCACGTATATGCACGACAAATCTATTTATGCGTCAAGCTCCCCATGCGTCAAGCTCTCCATGAGTCAAGCTCCCCATGTGTCAAGCTCTCCATGAGTCGAGCTCCCCATCCATCGAGCTCTCCATGCATCCAGATCTCCATGGGTCAAATCTCTACATGAGTCAAGTTTCCTATGAGTCACGATCCTTCTATGAGGCTCAGTCCCTATGCGATTCAGTCTCTATGCGACCCTGTGCGACTAAATCTTTCTGTTTCAACTGAGGAGACTCTCTATAACCAAGTATAGACCATGTGTCAAGCTGACCAAGTCACACACACAAAAAATTAGAACAACCCAGATCTTCAGTAACAACAGATCCCAACAAGATATCCCGTGACAGCTCGACTGTGACATGTGCTCACGGTCATAATCGTTTTGTTGAGAACGGACACGTGGCAGCCCCAGAATCCATGTGCGCTCGTATATCCCGTCAGTGTGATGGCTATAAATAGTAGGGTATCATACCCACAAGGGACACACACAGGCACATGAGAGAAACGTCAAGAAAGCACTCTCATTCCCTCGTCGGATCATCAACAGAGTAAAGGAGTCAGCTGCAGTACTCGATCTCCATCGTCACACTCCCCAGAATCAGAAAATATTGTACTTAGATTTTTTATTTGGGATTTCTCTGTACTTCTTTCGTTTGTTACACAACAAAGTTTATTCAACTTTAGTCAATGGCAAACAAGGTGGCGACTCTACTGGGGAATTCCTTCACCTTTGATGAGAGGGTAGTGACGCATTCCAATACGATGAACCTGGGGTCTACCTATAGGATGCTGGTCGTGCGCTTCAACCAACAGCCTTCGAGAAAATGCTTTCCGAGGGCAGCGCAAGCCCTTCGCCAAGGCTAGTAAAGCCTAAGAAGACCCGCAGGACATAAGTAGCAAAGGCTAGTGTGCATTGCCCACCTACAGAACATGCGCTCCATGTCTCTCTACCTGTTGCTGAAGATGCACATCATGCACCTATGCAAGTTGTCCCCGCTCATGCGACAGTCTCTTTTGAGAAAAAAGTGCACAGCTCCTAAACTCTGGCAGAGAAAAGTACTACGATGCTAGAAGTTTGGGGGTTGACACACAGTCCAAGCACCCACAACGTGGGGCACAGGGGAAGAAGCATGTGGCACTAAACCTTAGGCACAGGAAGATAACTGCATTAACCACAAACAGTAACAAAAGTTCTGTCTTTGACAGAATCTCCTATGGCGTAGATTCATGCGTCACCCTGATGAAGCAAAGAATCTGGACTCCTCATACTTTGCATTTGTGCGTTCTAGTACGAGCAATTCTAGGGCAATGCGAGCTCGTCAGGCTCAAGCAACTGCTCAGTTGGCTAACCGCCAGTATGCGCTGTTAACTGTTATGCGTTCCACTGACAAAAAGTTGCAGAAGACTGACCTATGTGCCCAACCCGCAGTGGCACATGGACAGTGTCAGTCTCAAAATTCTTTCACTAATAACCTAGGAAAAGTTCTTATACGAATCCCAGGCCAGGGAGTAGAAATATTACCTACACACCCATGTGCTCGGTTTACCTATGCTCATAAGAAGGGTATAGAGGTGAATCATCCCTCGCCTGACTTGCGCGACGTGATCAATCACAAGCACAAAGCAAAGAAAATAGCTACGGCATGCGAGATGTACCCTCTGGGGCATCAATGTGCCAACATCATCATTAACTGCTACTGTACTAAATTAGCGGTACCTGCAAACTGGTAGTTGGCATTCCAGCAGCTCTTGCCAAGAGCACCTACCCGGCAGCATCCTGGAGGACAGCTATCTTTTGCCTCATGTTGTTCAACTTGGAGATCTTCCACCACGAAAGGAGTTCGGAAGTGCAACACCTCCAACCCTCCACTCTCGGCCATCGTGTCGAGGAGGCGAGCCCAAAGAGGATGAATAGCTCTGCCTACAGAAGGAGTATTCATGGGCACCTGTCACGCCCCAGTCCCAAATACGTAGGACTAGGATACGTAACCATGCCAGCCGCCCGTATATATAGCAACTCTAATATATGGAAACCATATATACGTGCGTACGTTGTATAATGAACAGTAGTTCACCAGTGGTATAATTAATCATAAATCACAGGGTAATATCTAAATCTCATCCACAGAAATCAAATAAACATGAATAACCAATAACCATGTAACTAGAACTCAAAATAAAGTACCTAAAGAATGACAGTCGGATGGAAACAAATTCACTGCCGAAATAGAATATAAAGGAACCAGATACACACCATATAAGAACAACATCTGACAATCACGAGGCTCGAAGAGAAGACCTCATCGTAATATAAGTAGCCTGTCCGGATCTGTGCTCCTGCGAATACGCAAGAACATATACACCTGGCAGGGAACCAGGTCCTCAGAGGGACATAGCAAGATACATAAAAATAACATGCCATAATGTAAATACTGAATAAATAAATAGGGTGTGCTAACCATCTAAGTGAATGCAATTTAAAGACCTTGTAGTACGCATGGGAATGTGTAGGCTAGACATATGCTGACGTAATTCACCAATCGTCATGACTGGTTAGTATATGTGTCATATGCCCCCTGACGCAAGGGCACAAGCAGTATCCCATCCTCCTCGGAGCATGGTAACGGGAACAAGAAAACCAATACCCCATCTCCGAGCAGCATGGTATCAGGCAACAGGAATGCCCCATCTCCGAAGAGTATGGTATCAGGCAACAGGAATATATAAGGAGGGGGTGTCCCATACGTCTACTAGTATCTTTCCTGCCCAATATAGATGTACAACTCGTGAAAACAACGTGGACACCTCCTACTATGATGCAAGTCTCAATAAAATAAACAACTGAGCTAAATACCTCTACACGTGTTGCTCACACTGATGGCCAGTCGCGTATGAGGCACGCGTCCCTACATGTACTCACTCTGTGACGTGTAATGATATGTGTCAAGGCCTGGGAAGTTATATCAATAACTTCACAACTTTAGGTGGGTCTACTAGACGCTAGGTCAGACACAAGTCCTAACGTCAACGCCTTCGTTGACTGCACCCGAGTCTGCTCGAACGCGCACATTTATATAATAAATAAATATGTAACTAACAATAACTGAATTTAAACAGTACAACAAGGCAAGGTATACTTGTCTGGCAAGAGAGCTGTAAATGTAATGTCCAGATGTCAAATGCCAAAAGTCAGAAACTATGGCCTCAGAATAAATATCTCCGGATGCTGAAATAAACATCATTAACAGTCTCAGAAAATATCAAATAGCTAAAAACGCCTGTCCTTTCGTCCAATTTGGACACAGGGGCAAAAATGACAGTTTCTGGTCAAAGCGGGGTCCACATGTGGGCCGCTTTGCACCGAAAAATGTGTCAGGGTCAAAGGTCTCCAAAATTTCCAAACTTAGTGTCAACAAGTCAGGAACGATGATACGAACCCAACGGAACTTCCAGAATTGGATTCCGATGAGCCGGTCACAAAATCGCCCGTCAGTGGAGCTTGTGGGGCCCACGATACGGGATTTTGCCAACGTTCCCAGAATCGAACCAAACTTGGATCACAGGACCAGCGTATCGCTACGAGTCCGATGGCGCAAGTTTCGTTTCGATCCGTCGTGTGTACACAAAGTTACAGCATGTTCCAGAACTGACGGATACGGGGCGGTATCGGCGGATATGCGTTAATTTCGGTGTGCACGCACATCCGAATCAACTTCTGCGAAATCCCGCACGTCCATATCAACGGCGCGCACGTTTCGGTAAAGACCGAGTGCGACCAAGTCATCCCGTTTGGCGGGGCGTACTCAGTTCCGGGGTGAATCGGGTAGTTGTTTTTCCTGTTTTTGGATCGCGGTTTACGATCGCCACAGGACGCGATGCACCGAGCGGGTTGCACGGGCATCGAGAGGGTTACATAGCCTACATGTCACAACTGACGGAATAAAAAACGAAACTACGAGGAGATAGAACGGGTTACCTGAACAGGGCTCTGTGGAAACTGATATTTCCGTATCCGTGTGTCGAGTCGACACCGTTTCCGTGTCCTGGACGTGTCCGGGTTCTGGAAGGCTGCTGTGTCCGGTCTGAGTCCTGTGGAGACTCGCCGGGGCTTCGCCGGAGGTCGCGGCGGGTTCACTGCACAGTCGGGCGGGGAAAATGCAGACCGGAGCGTCGACGTCGGTTGCACAGGCCGTGCTGGCTGTGGGAAGACGATCCTATGCCGGAGCAGGGCCTCGGCCAGCCGTCGGGGTGGCCGCACAGCCGCAGCGGGGTCGAGTTGGAGAGCAGAGCCGATGTCCAGCTGCTGCGGCTTGGAGTAGAGTGACGCAGCGGCACCGGGAGGGATTGGGGACTGGGTCGGCGGTGATGGCTAGGGAAGGTCGGCCGGAGCGGGGTGCTGCTGACCGGACGGGGGAGCCTCGGCCGGGGGTGCTGGCCGGTGGAGGGTGGATGGGAGGAGTAGGGTTAGGGTTTGGGGAGTGTTGAATATATATAGGGAGAGAAGAGAGTCGGCGGAAGGGAAAAATCGCTCGGGGGGGGTTGGAATACCGCAGCTACTGCGGTTTCTTATTCTTCTTACTACTTCCTTTCTTTCTTTCCTTTCCTTTCTTAGTAAGTTGCTACTGTTGCTGTTTAAATTTTTAGGAATGGTTTTGGTTTTGAGGGAT
This sequence comes from Iris macrosiphon, assembly GCA_036927795.1. Lineage (NCBI taxonomy): Eukaryota > Viridiplantae > Streptophyta > Magnoliopsida > Asparagales > Iridaceae > Iris > Iris macrosiphon. Next base: position 46,292,552 of record JAYESA010000008.1, read on the forward strand.
TTGGGTTTGGGTTGTGGGTTTATGGGTTTTGGGTTTGGATCCATTAGGGATCCAAACCCATTACCTTTTTCTTTTCTTTTTCTTTTTCTTTTCTTATTCTAATCTAATTAACTAATATACACACACACACACACACACACACACACACATATATATATATATATATAAATATATATATACATATATATATCTATAAAATTCTAGAAAAATATATTTGTGCACACCATTAAGCTAGCAACTGTCCACAGGGTCTCCTACATGGAATAAATTATGAGAAATTTATAATGGCTCCAAAAATCCCCTAGATGCACAAACACCTCAAATAAAAATTAAATAAAATATATTTTCTCTATTTAGCACATAATTACTATAATTAAAATAATTAATTAATTAAAAAAAATAACTAATACGGTTTATCAAGAATTGGGGTTTCACAATCTACCCAACTTATAAGGATTTTGTCCTCAAAATTAAAACTAAGCCACGGTAGAAAGTCAAGGATGGTATAAGATTATAAATTTAACAAAATAATCTCATATATGGGTCAACGAATAGGTTCGAAAAACGTTTGTGCATGTCGTCCACACGCTCTCAAGTTGATTCTTCTGGCGCGCCATGCTTCCTTGCCACGCGAACCAAGGGAAAATAGACTGATTCCTCAATACCTTTTCTCGATGATCAAGGATTCCCACGGGTTGCTCTTGATACGACAAGCTCGACCTAATGGTGATCTCCGAATGGTTGAGAACATGACTGCTGTCTGTCACATATCGCCTCGGTTACGATACGTGGAATACATCAGGTGCTCTCTCAAGGAAAGGTGGTTGTGCAAGTTGATATGCTACTACTCCTACTCTTTCTAGCATGTCACTGGTCCAATATAACTTGGCCTCAACTTGCTGCATCCTCCGAATTGAATGGTGTCTCTAGTAGGTGATATCCTCAAGATGACATGATCGTCCTCTTTGAATTCCAAGGGACGATGATGACGTCTGCCCACTGCTGTTGTCTGTCTTGCACTGCTCGCAAGTGTCCTTGTATATACTTAACTGTCTCTACGGTGTTGACCACCAATTCTGGTCACGCGAATCCTTGTCTGGTAAAATGCTGACTGGTATGCCGTGCAATCTTACGATCTGTCTCATATATAAGTCCTTCTGCATGAAGATGTACTTGAGACTTTTGTGGTCTGTATAGATCTCCACTTGTTCCTCATATAAGTAATGTCTCCATAGCTTCAGAGTAATTACGACGGTTGCAAGTTCTAAATTCTTCTCATGTACTCATAATTGTCTAGATGCATATGCCATTACCTTGTCATTCTGTATTAATACGCATCCCAAACTTTTTCCTGATGCGTCTGTAGCTTACAACCGCCTGATCCGGATGGAATAGTCAATATGGGTGCTGTGGTCAGTCGCTTCTTCAACTCCTCGAAAGCGGCTTGACACTCGTTGGTCCATAGAAATTCTTAATCCTAATAGGTCAACCTAGTCATAGGTGCTGCTATCCTTTCAGGAGTCAGTCAATTGCTCATTCAGGTGAAATCCTTTTAGATCTCTGACAGCAAAATGATACCTTCTTCATTGAAACCCTTTGACCAAGGTTACGAGGTAAAAATTTTATGCTGCCATAGCGATACACGTATCAGGAACGTAAGTAGGTAGTGAAGGTCATTCTAAGGGTAGCACGGGTTTAAATTACAATCTAATCTAATAATAGGGTTTGGTAATTACCCAAGAAAAAAATAGAAATGGCTACAGAAACAATACACTTTATATTTATACTAACCACGAGGTTTCGCCTTTTCGAAATAAGGGAAGACGGAAAACAATAATCAAGAGTTCAAGGGGGAGATAATAGATTAGAAGTGTGGGGATCAAGGCGTTTAAAGAATTCAAATGAGAATTGTCAAGGCAGTTGTGGATTGAAATGCTATTTTGATAATTCCTATTCACATGCTCGTATTAGTATAGTCATGTAGCTGATACGATATGCTCAGACATATCTAACGGACAAGTACATCCGTCTACTAATTACTATATATTTCAATCCACGTAAGGTAGTTATGCGAAGGGCGAACCAAGTGCACTATGGTTGATCAGACCGTAATACACTGATTCTGAAATGTATTAGTGTAGTACTCCAATAATACATATTATGAACAAGCTTGATAAAGAATAAGCTTGCAAAACTAGGCTATAATAGCTGTATAAGTCAAGGTAGTACAGCTAGATGTACGCTAGATTATGATATGAGAAATACAAAACAATTCAAATTCACAAAAAGACAAGACTCTACAATCTCTACAGTATTTCCTAATTTCCTTGTCTAAGTCGCTAGTTGACCTAAAAGAGGTATGGCCTTCTAAGTTCTACAATCTTAGTATACACTATAGGTTGTCCGCATAAAATAGAGGTTCAAGGATGATTGGCGTAAAGTAGAGTTTTCGAGGTTGTCTGCGTAAAAGTCTGCGCGTAAGAAATTTGCGCGTAAATATCTCCTGCGTAAAGTCTAGCATTCGTTGCAGCGTAAAGTTGTACGAGAAACTTATGAGTTTGTCAGTCAAAATTAGTGAATCCTGATATCTGACAAAAGTACTTGCATAACGATCGAGTGGATGGTTTGTGATGATAAATTTGCATGGAGTCCCAGGTTGTCGTTTAGTGACTTTATTGGTTACAAGTCAATCACGCTTGAGGTGAGACAAAATCAGATGTCCTGTCAGAAGGCTGTTTCTTTTTGCACAGGGCTCGAGGCGTATCTCTGTATTTAATACACGGGATTTGGTCATGCCTGGGAAAGCTAAGGCTGTAACAAATACGCTCATATCCTATCATTATATTCTACGCCTAATTAGGTTATTCTACGTTGGTTACCTATTTTTCATGAATTATCAGGTTTACGCAGGGCAGTTATCTACGTGGCTTGCATGACGCAGGATAAGGAAGACTAAGGGATCGTGGGTAGCAGTTGTCATAACTGCAGCGTAAAGGAAATAATCTTCTGCATAATCTGGTTTTTATACTAACAAGAAAGTCATTTGGCTTTTACGCCAACTAGGCAGTCGTTTGGTTCTTACGTCAACAACGGTCAAATAGGTTTTACGCCAACAAGGGTAAAGGGTCTCTGGCGTAAAACTCTGGTTATCCAACATAGGATGAGGTTTCAGTCCTAGTATTTAACCTTAGATTTCTATGGGTTCTTCAAGACTAGGGTCAACACTATGGTCAATCCTCTAACTAATCCTAGTAGTGTTTATACTACTCTCAAGTCATATATAAATATGTCATGGCAATGGTAAGTTGATCTACAGATAGTGATGCTAGGGTTCATTAGGTAATATGGAAGACTAGGGTTTATTTAGTAATATGGAAGACTAGGGTTCATTTAGTAACCTATACTTAGGGATGTGTTAAAGCCCTAGTTGTATTCTAAGTAGGAATATTACCCTAATTATTTATCCTATCAACAGGGATCCTTAATTCTAGCAGGGGCTATACTTAAGGAATTATCAGGGAAGGACATGAATCAAGCATGATGCATTTATGTAAGTAGGACAGACTGGAAGGAAGATAAGTCATAGTCAAATATGGATGAGATCCTATATTCTAATCCTAGGTGCAGGCTTGCTCGGTACAGTAATGTAACCGAGACAATATGCTCTGACCTGCATGGGCCACCACTAAAAACATGTCACGCCTCAGTCCCAAATACGTAGGACTAGGATACGTAACCATGCCAGCCGCCCGTATATATGGCAACTCCAATATATGGAAACCATATATACGTGCGTACGCTGTATAATGAACAATAGTTTACCAGTGGTATAATTAATCATAAATCACAGGGTAATATCTAAATCTTATCCACAGAAATCAAATAAACATGAATAACCAATAACCATGTAACTAGAACTCAAAATAAAGTACCTAAAGAATGACAGTCGGATGGAAACAAATCCACTGCCGAAATAGAATATAAAAGGAACCAGATACACACCATATAAGAACAACATCTGACAATCACGAGGCTCGAAGAGAAGACCTCATCGTAATATAAGTAGCCTGTCCGGATCTGTGCTCCTGCGAATACGCAAGAACATATACACCTGGCAGGAAACCAGGTCCTCAGAGGGACATAGCAAGATACATAAAAATAACATGCCATAATATAAATACTGAATAAATAAATGGGGTGTGCTAACCATCTAAGTGAATGCAATTTAAAGACCTTGTAGTACGCCTGGGAATGTGTAGGCTAGACATATGCTGACGTAATTCACCAATCGTCATGACTGGCTAGTATATGTGTCATATGCCCCCTGACACAAGGGCACAAGCAGTACCCCATCCTCCTCGGAGCATGGTAACGGGAACAAAAAAACCAATACCCCATCTCCGAGCAGCATGGTATCAGGCAACAGGAATGCCCCATCTCCGAAGAGTATGGTATCAGGCAACAGAAATATATAAGGAGGGGGTGTCCCATACGTCTACTAGTATCTTTTCCGCCCAATATAGATGTACAAGTCGTGAAAACGACGTGGACACCTCCTACTATGATGCAAGTCTCAATAAAATAAACAACTGAGCTAAATACCTCTACACGTGTTGCTCACACTGATGGCCAGTCGCGCATGAGGCACGTGTCCCTACATATACTCACTCTGTGACATGTAATGATACGTGTCAAGGCCTGGAAAGTTATATCAATAACTTCACAACTTTAGGTGGGTCTACTAGACACTAGGTCAGACACAAGTCCTAACTTTAACGCCTTCATTGACTGCACCCGAGTCTGCTCGAACGCACACATTTATATAATAAATAAATATGTAACTAACAATAACTGAATTTAAACAGTACAACAAGGCAAGGTATACTTGCCTGGCAAGAGAGCTGTAAATGTAATGTCCAGATGTCAAATGCCAAAAGTCAGAAACTATGGCCTCAGAATAAATATCTCCGGATGCTGAAATAAACATCACTAACAGTCTCAGAAAATATCAAATAGCTAGAAACGCCTGTCCTTTCGTCCAATTTGGACACAGGGGCAAAAATGACAATTTCTGGTCAAAGCGGGGTCCACATGTGGGCCGCTTTGCACCGAAAAATGTGTCAGGGTCAAACATCTCCAAATTCACCAAACTTAGTGTCAACAAGTTAGGAACGATGATACAAACCCAACGAAACTTCCAGAATTGGATTCCGATGAGCCGGTCACAAAATCGCCCATCAGTGGAGCCTGTGGGGCCCACGATACGGGATTTTGCCAACGTTCTCAGAATTGAACCAAACTTGGATCACAGGACCAGCGTATCGCTACGAGTCCGATGGCGTAAGTTTCGTTTCGATCCGACATGTGTACACAAAGTTACAGCGTGTTCCAGAACTGACGGATACGGGGCGGTATCGGCGGATACGCGTTGATTCTGGTGTGCATGCACATCCGAATCAACTTCTGCGAAATCCTGCACGTCCATATCAACGGCGCGCACATTTCGGTAAAGACCGAGTGCGACCAAGTCATCCCGTTTGGCGGAGCATACTCAGTTCCGGGGTGAATCGGGTCGTTGTTTTTCCTATTTTTGGATCGCGGTTTGCGATCGCCACAGGACGTGATGCATCAAGCGGGTTGCACGGGCATCGAGAGGGTTACATAGCCTACGTGTCACAACTGACAGAATTAAAAATGGAACTACGAGGAGATAGAACGGGTTACCTGAACAGGGCTCCGTGGAAACTGATATTCCCGTATCCGTGTGTCGAGTCGACACCGTTTCCGTGTCCTGGACGTGTCCGGGTTCTGGAAGGCTGCTGTGTCCGGTCTGAGTCCTGTGGAGACTCGCCGGGGCTTCGCCGGAGGTCGCGGCGGCGGGTTCACTGCACAGTCGGGCGGGGAAAATGCAGACCGGAGCGTCGGCGTCGGTTGCACAGGCCGTGCTGGCTGTGGGAAGACGATCCTATGCCGGAGCAGGTTCTCGGCCAGCCGTCGGGGTGGCCGCACAGCCGCTGCGGGGTCGAGTTGGAGAGCGGAGCTGATGTCCAGCTGCTGCGGCTTGGAGTAGAGTGACGCAGCGGCACCGGGAGGGATTGGGGACTGGGTCGGCGGTGGTGGCTAGGGACGGTCGGCCGGAGCGGGGTGCTGCTGACCGGACGGGGGAGCCTCGGCCGGGGGTGCTGGCCGGTGGAGGGTGGATGGGAAGAGTAGGGTTAGGGTTTGGGGAGTGTTGAATATATATAGGGAGAGAAGAGAGTCGGCGGAAGGGAAAAACCGCTCGGGGGGGGGGGGGGGGCTGGAATACCGCAGCTGCTGCGGTTTCTTATTCTTCTTACTACTTCCTTTCTTTCTTTCCTTTCCTTTCTTAGTAAGTTGCTACTGCTGCTGTTTAAATTTTTAGGAATGGTTTTGGTTTTGAGGGATTTGGGTTTGGGTTGTGGGTTTATGGGTTTTGGGTTTGGATCCATTAGGGATCCAAACCCATTACCTTTTTCTTTTCTTTTTCTTTTTCTTTTTCTTTTTCTTTTTCTTTTTCTTTTCTTATTCTAATCTAATTAACTAATATATACATATTTATATATATATAATTTTATATATATACATATATATATCTATAAAATTCTAGAAAAATATATTTGTGCACACCATTAAGCTAGCAACTGTCCACAAGGTCTCCTACATGGAATAAATTATGAGAAATTTATAATGGCTCCAAAAATCCCCTAGATGCACAAACACCTCAAATAAAAATTAAATAAAATCTATTTTCTCTATTATCACATAATTACTATAATTAAAATAATTAATTAATTAAAAAAAAACTAATACGGTTTATCAAGAATTGGGGTTTCACAGCACCCACTCGAAGATACGATTGGCGTCAACTGGGGGCAGTACTTCCCCAAGACCTGAGATGACTCTACAAACTGGGGGTAGTAAACCCCTAAAACTCTAAAATAATCTATCATTCCGAGAAGACAGTAATTCTCAAGGTACATACGCCGAGATCCCTGGGGGTAGTCACCATCATCAAAGTGAAACAACTTCCTATGCTGGGGATAGTTTTTTCTCCGAGTACGGAAGAATATACAGTGTTGCTAAATTTCCTTGAGGACCATTCGATGCAAGAATTCGAAAGTGAGAGATCTACCATCCCATCCATTTTTTCTATGTGATGACAGTCTACATAGTAGGGGAGGACCACGAAGGCGCCATCGACAATGCCTTGAGTCCCTCGAGGCCATGATGCAAACCATAAGCGCTTTAATACAGGCTTTTACCTAGACAATGCTAGAGATCAAGGCAAATATGGCCTCACAACCACCAAGGACCTCGGTTGAAGCAAGCCAGGATCCTGGGACCAACGGAGACTCGAACGCAACCGCTCCACCCGCTGATGGTAATCATATTCTGCCAGGATCGTCTGCTCCTTCCGTAGTAAATGAGGCCCGGGAAGCAATACGAAAAGTACGAGAACTTCGAGGCCGCTTGGACTCAATAGGAAATCGGGACACACTGTGCGAGCTCAGGATACGATAACCATATCCTCTTGAGTGGAAAGATGTGCCATACCCGCCCAAGTACAAGCCCTTCTCCATGACTCTATTTGACGGGAAGACATCTCCTCGTTAATACATGAGTTATTTTGAGACAACAACGCGGCATTTGCCTCGCAATGATGCCCTTCTCACCAAACTCTTTGTCGGAGCATTGTACGGAGTAGCCTTCGACCTATTTTGCAGTCTCCAATATAATTATATTTGGTTATTTGAAGATCTTAAAAGTCTCTACTTTGCCTGATTTTATGATGGGGAAAATGACATGACGATGTCCTCCCTAATGGATATCACTTAGAGAAAAAGAGCCTGTAGGAGAATACATAGAATGATACAGGCAAGTGGCACTAAAACTATCCCCCAGCAATCCTGAGTCCACGTTAATAGATACCTGCCGGAGAAATCCACTTCCGGCAATAAGGCTCTGGATGGGCGCGACTCACTTCAAAGACTGGACGACATTCATCATAAGTGTTGTCGTTGTTGAGAAGAATATGAAGGATGCCCGACTGTTAGGAATACAGATCCCCATCGCTGATGATAGGGGAAAGCGTTCTTACATCAACAACAACAACAACAGTGGCAATAGTGGTCGTGACGGCAAATGGAAGTAGGCCCTTACTGTTAATATGTCCAAAAAGCCCTCCACGCTGGATCAAAAACCAGTAAAAGCTCCCAAGCCGAAAGAGACTTACTCTTTCAATGATGATGATGTTATGGCAATCTTCGACGTGCTGATGAAGGGCAACAAACTCTGAATTCCCGACATTAAATGCCCCGATGAGGCAGACAAGGTCAATGACCCCAAGTAATGCTACTACCACCGGTATGTCCACCATTCCACGTGGGATTGCTACACGTTGAAACGATATATCCAGCAATGCTCGACTCCAAAGTCCTCATATTAGACTTCGAAGGCAAGACGGTCGCTGCTAACATGGTTTCTCTCCAGTTCGGTGACTTTTTGTAATGGAGGCCCACGATGGTATTATCCCAGTCCAGAGAGCAATAATGGAAGTTGTTAATCTCTCTCCGGCTCACAACCAAGAAGTCAGACTGGTACCTCTTAGTATACCACGGGGTGAGGTCATGTGGGTTCACCCAGATCTTGCTCAGGACATGATACAGTCGGCAGCAACTTCTGCCACCAAGTCCATGGAAAAGAAGTCCAAATCCTACTACATGATTTCTTTCCCCACTGAAGAAGCTATACAAGGAACAACTAGGTCAGGCCTCGCCTACCAGCGTGACTATCATGCTCCTAAAAATGATATTCTGCCAACCGTTGCACCAACTGCACCCGTCGTATCTGATCCGAGTCTTTCTCAGCCTCCCACAGAAGATATGCATAAGCAGAAGGATACTCGCTTCAACAAACCTTTGTGAAAGGATACAGATAAAGGGCTAAAGAAGCCCTATAACTTCGACATCTTGGCACAACTTGCCAATAATCCGACAAAGTTGTCATTTTTGAGCTCTTTCGACTCTCGAAATATACTCGGGATGCTCTGAACGAGGCATTGCAGAATGCCGACACCTACCTGGCTCAGGTCAAGCCGTCAGCTGAGAATTCCACTGCGTGCCCCCATTATAATAATGGGACGGAGGCAATTTCCAATATCATATTTTCGCTATATGACATGTTGCTAAAGAATAACAGGCACGACCGCCCTCAGTACTATACAGGGTATATTGGAGCCATCAAAGTGGACCAGATGCACATCGACCCTGGTTTATCTATCAGCATTATTCTATTGAGTCTACTTCAGATCTTGGGAATCATAATGCATCGGCTGGCAGCAATCAATACCTCCATCAGTATATTCAATACGGAAAGGATCTACCCTTTGGGAAATATTCGCCTGAAATTTTTGATTGGCAACTTGCAAATAGAGGTCACTTGCTATGTCATAGACGTAGATGTATCCTACAACGTCTTGTTAGGATGCCCGTGGATACATGAGTACATGATTACGTCGTCAACTTTGCACTAATGCCTAAAGTACGTAGACGATCGCTGCATCGTCAGGACAAAGTTTGCCGATGTTGATCCATTCAAAGGGGCCAAAGCATATTACTCTGACTCGATCCTATACAAACAAGTCCACTAAGACAAAGGCGGTAATGACCCTAAAAATAAAGCGAAGGCTGGTACTACACCAAACGAGCCCTTGAGGATCCATCTCAAAGGACGTGCCCTTGCCGTAGCCCCTCCCCTTGTGGTAAAACTTCAAAAGATGGTACCAGAACCTCTGGTGGTTCACTTTCAGAGATTGAGCTGACCGCCAAAAGTGGATCCAACACCTGACTACTTTTGAACCTCTGGTCGTAAAGCTTCGCAAAAGGCCTCTGAAGCCTTCGCTCATATTAGAGGCATATCTTGGAAAAGATGAACTAGGAGAATACATGGCTGCTCATATTTACATCCCTTCTTTGGACGATATAATCCCCGTAGACAAGATACCTTACTTTTTTAATAAAGGGTTATCTTTAAATTACTCCAATGTCGCACATTTAAGTGCAATGTATTCCTTAGAATATGGTCTGGGGTTGCAACTGCACACATAAGTGACTACCGCTTACACAGTGAATATGATTCTCCCAAGTCGAGGCATCTACTTTATAGTTCCGACCACAAGAAGGGGTGACAAACCCATCATCTTCGGGAAGGTGGAATGTCGCCAAAACCTCCTCATAGAAGAACCTAAATCTGAGGGCGAAAGAATGCAACTATACCGCTTTAGCTCACAAACCAAGCAAATTATCCAAAATATCGGTTATGATCTTAAAAGTGACCAAGGCCTGAATTACGACAAAGGTTGACGACTGCCTCTGCGTTTACCCGCTCCTGCAGGCAAGCCCGAGGCTTACTACCAGAAAACTCGGCATGGTCTGGGGTACGTCATACCTCCATCAACTCCCGGAGGCTCTGAAGAAAAGGACGGTTTATATTCTCACTCTTCATAATCCTCCGTTTGGGACTCCGACATGAGTATCAGGGATATATTCAAATAAACGTTGTTTGTCTATATGGTGTCAACGCAACCCGAGGAAGACGATGACGACCCACCTGAACTCTTTGAAGTATAACCGTGGTCCTAACGCTTAGACCCACAATGGGAGTTATATTTCGAACAACGAGAAACTTCCAACGAGGACGAAGTCATACAGGTCGATCTGGTCAATGAATCATCTCCTAAACCTATCTTTAACAACAAAAGTATGTCCAGAGAAGATCGTGAATCCCTAATACAAATTGTAAGGTAGTATATTAACATCTTTGCCTGGAGCTATGGATACATGCCAGGATTGGACCCCCAAATTGTGGTCCATAAACTCAATATCGTGCCAGATGCTAATCCAGTGAAGCAACAACAACGATAATTTTGTCTGAACATCATGAACGCTATCGAAGCCGAAGTGAATAAACTGATAGCAAGCGACTTTATCTGTGAGGAGCAGCATCCGGATTAGGTAGCTAACATTGTGCATATCGTCAAGAAGAATGAAAATATCCAAATTTGCATAGACTTTCGTGATCTAAATGCGGCATGCCCAAAGGACGATTTTTCTCTTTCGATCATGGACATAATGATCAACAACACTTGTGGCTTTGAGTATATGCCCTTCGTGGATGGATTCTCGGGCTACAACTAAATTAAGATATTTCTAGACGATGAGAAGCATACGTCGTTCTGAACGCCGATATGGGTATATTGCTACATAGTTATGTCCTTTGGTTTGAAGAACGCGGGTGAAATATACCAGCGAGCTATGAGCAACATCTTTTGCGAACATCTGCACAATATAGTCGAGTGTTATATTAATGAGATCTTCGTCAAAAGTTGCTTCTAAGATGACCATCTTCATGATATGAAGACAATAATTGAGCTGATGCGTACGTACCAGCTCAAGATAAACCTATCCAAATCCTTTCTGGGAGTCTCCAGCAACAAGTTCTTGGGTTTTCTTATAACTTTGAAGGGTATCCACATAGACCCTGAGAAGAACCTTCGAGAAATTTGCTTCCTTCAAGGAAGATTGGCATACATCAGAAGGTTCATATCAAACCTCTCTGGATATTTCCAACCATTCACTCAACTCATGAAGAAGTGAGTATCCTTCATTTGGACGGAAGAATGCCAGCAGGCGTTCGACAACATCAAGAAGTATCTCTCGAACCCCCCAGTACTGGTGGCCTCAGTCATGGAGAAAACCCTTCCTGCTTTATGTACATGTGATGGATCACTCTCTCGGTGCTCTACTTGCCCAAAAGAGTGATACAGGTCATGAGCAGGCCATCTATTATCTCAGCAGAATGATTGTCGGCACAGAGCACAGGTACAACCCCGTTGAGAAGGAGTGCCTCGCTCTGGTCTTTGCTATTCAGAAAACCCGATATTACGTGACTGGGCAAAAGATCCATGTGGTCTTGTGAGTTAAACCTCTTAGGGTCCTCATGACTAAACCTGGGATGCTCAATTCCTGCTTGGCTACGTGGGCGATACTACTATCACCATACGATATGGTATTTGTCCCACAAAAGGCAATCAAAGGTCAGGCGTTAGCGGACTTCCTGGCAGCCCATCCGGTGTCAAAAATCTTGAAGCTTTATGATGAGATCCCAGATGAAGTGTTGGACTCTAACGTGATAACGGTAGAGGTCGTTTGGCGAATATTCTTTGACGGTGCTTCAAGAACATAGCCCAAAGGCAATATTGTCGATGGAGTTGAGTAGTGTTGATTTCTTCCGATGATCTGGTTATTCATCACACTTACTCACTTATGGAGTCATGTTCCAATAACGTAGCAGAATATAACACTCTCAATATTGGCCTCCAACTCGCTAAACAAGTGGGAGTTGACTACTTAGAGGCCTACGACGACTTCAAGCTGATAGTCAGTCAGATCCGGTACGAATACAAAGTCAGGAACGAGTACTTGATTCCCTACCACCAAGCCGCACTTAACATAATCTCCACCTTCGACGGGTTCTTCATAGAGCATGTGCCACGGCTACAAAATATTGAGGCTGATGGTCTGGCCGATCTCGCGGCTTCCATGGCAGCACCGGTCAACACCTATCAACTGATCACAGTAGTCAGTCAAGAACTGGTATGCCCGAAGGAAAACCTCCGTACATGTCTGAGATATCCAGTGGAGACAGACCTCAACACCTAAGATTGGAGACTCCCGTTCATAGACTACGCAGTCTATGGAATTCTCCTCGAGAGCCCAAAGGAATCCACTTCCGTTAGGAGACATTCCCTTCGGTTCTATTATGACACAGCTACCAAAATGCTGTACTGCCGTTCCTATGGTGGACTTCTGCTGTGATGCTTATTAAATACAGAAGAGAAGCAGACGTTCCTTGAAGCTCATGACGGACTTTATGGTGCCCATCAGCCAGGCCCAAAGTTACATGATTGTCTCCGACGAATGGATTATTATTGACCGACAATTGTGGCAGACGCCGTTGACTATGCAAGAAAGTACAGGATGTATCAAATCCATGCAGACTTCATCCACCAACCATCAGAATTTTTATATCCAATGGTAGCGTCTTGGCCGTTCAAAGCATGGGGAATGGACATCATTGGACCGATCAGCCCACCAACATCAAAAGGGTACCGATTTATTCTTGCCATAACCGACTACTTCTCCAAGTGGGCGGAATTAGTACGACTCGCTGAAGTGAAAATATATAACGTGATCAGCTTCGTCAAGCATTACGTCATATATCGCTCCGGCTTGCCATGGAAGATCATCCATGACAATGGTCCAAAGTTTGTAAGTCACTATTTCTTCCATTTTTCTGATAAAAACTAAAATCAGAATGTAGCCTCGACTGTCTACAACATAACATTGAATGGTCTGGCAGAAGCATCCAACAAGAACATCATAAAGCTACTCAAGAAGTTTGTATCTTCCAATAAGCACAACTAGAATGAGACATTGGGCGAATATCTTTGGACCTATCGCACAACGCTCTGTACATCGACTGATAGCACGCCATGTTTCCTGGTCTACGAAAGCGAGACCGTGCTCCCTCTAGAGGTCCAAATTCCCTTACTCTGGGTAGCCCTCTCTAACCAGTTAATGACCGATGACAACCACCGCCGACGACTGTAAGAATTAGAAGCACTCGATAAGAAGCGTCTCTTAGCTCAACATAGCATTGAGTTGTACCAAGCATGCCTCTCGGCAGCCTTAAATAAATTGGTCAAGGAAAGAATATTCTAAGTGGGCGACCCCGTCTTAGTCGTAAGAAGACTGATGGTTATGACACACATGACAGCTGGAAAGTTCCAACCAAAATGGGAGGGCCCTCTCATCGTGGAGTCGGTATATTCCAACAGTGCCTACCGGCTCATAAAATCTAATGGAGACTTGCTTATGATGCCTATCAACGACAAGTTCCTCAAAAATTACTATGTCTAAGTTAGACTTATACTCCCCTTATCCCTAGCAGGACAATTAAGATGTACAGTGTTTACATTTTCTATTATTCACCCCCAGCAAGTGTGTAAGTACAACATGCACTTTTCTCCTAAAAATTATTATAAAGGCCATTATTTGTATTCAGGAGTCTTGAATACGCAAAAGATAATGGATCATCAAAAGCTCCCCAGTGGAGCAACCCTCAGTAAATTACTTCTCAGCTAGTTCCCTGGGACACTAGTTCACGTCCACACTACCTCTGAACTATCGTCCTAACACTTTCCCCACTGGAGTTTGCCACATCCACATTACCTTTGAGCAAACTTTCCCATTTTGACTATCGACTATCACGTCCATAATACCTCTTATATCGATTGTCATCTAAACTTATCACTCGTAATTAACTCTAAGTACGCCAACGGTGTTAAGTCCACAAAACCTATCACGTCCTTATCACCTCTGATAGGGTCTCATTTTGAACTTATTATTTGCACTCAAGTGCATAATAAATAATAGGTCCACCAAAAATCCTCCAGTGGGATTTTCTTAACAACTACAATGTTGTATTACGTCCATATTACCTCTAGTACAATATCCAAGGTTCATACATAATTGTAGCAAAAAGAACTGATTTTATTTCTTCGGCATAAAGGAAACAAAGAGCAAAACTATATTGAGGATTTACTAAATGCCTCAATCAAAATCAAGCAAGAGAAAAAAAAGAAGAAGAGCAGAACAAGACTACTGATCAGAACACAACTCTTCTATTCGCCCATGAAATCGGGCGTTGTTATTATCTAATCACGCTTTGGCCCGATGCTCAGTCTCCCTAGCCATGGCTTCAGAGTCTTCACAACGGGCATAGGCCTCGTGTTTGTCATCCAGCTTCTGCAGGGTAACTTCGACGTTAGCCGTGTTCTTAGCCACTTGGCTCTACTTAACACGGATGGCTTCCTCCTCCTGCTGGGCTCCCCGGAGGTAATTATTACCCAGCATATCAAGCCATACCTGGAGCTTTCGGATCTCCTCTGTTACCTCGGCTGCCTCCCGAGTCAGAGCATTCTGCCTCGAAAGGCAACCCTCCCAGAACCATTCAGCCGTCGTGCTCCTCACGCAGACCTTGGTGGTCATGCTGCAAGCCTTCTCTTGATGACACATAAAGGCTATTTTCCACTTCCCTGGCCTCTAGAAGCACTGTACTCGTAGGACACCAATCTCTCCATATCTACTCGCTGAGTTCGATAAAGTTCGCTTAGGCACTGCTCCACTTTGGCCAATTTCTGGTCTAGTAGGTCAGCCGTCTGCTCAAAGCCAGGAAGGTTTCTTAGTGAGTCAACCTGTCCTATGACAAAGTACTTAGCCCAAGTAAAAGACTTATTTTGCTCCAACATGCTCTGAACCCCTTGTTTGCCATTTAAATCAAAACAAGAACTGGAAGAACTGGATTTGATTAACAAACTAAGAAAGTACAAAAAAGAGTAATAGAAGATAATCTAAGTACAAATTTATTTTCTGGGGGATGCAATGGAGGGTTAGTAGTGTAATGATTCGATGCAGCAACTCTTCTCTCTCCCTTGAGTGTAGATTCGCAGATAGCCAGCCAGCCCTTTGCATGGGGGTAGTACCCTGTTATTTATAGTTGTTCTGTGACCACATGCTAAATATGCTGAATTCCTCGTTGTTTGATGGTCGTATAGGTTCTTTCCACAGAATGTGGTTGCAACTGTGGCCGTGTTATGTCCCAGTCCCAAAATACGTAGGACTAGGAACACGTAAGCATGCCAGCCGCATAGATATGGCAACTCCAATATATGGAAACCATATCCCATACGTACGTTGTAATATGAATATCAATCCACAAGTGGTATAAAATGTATCACAAGTCACAGGGTACAATCAAAATCTCATCCACAGAAAATCAATATAAATGAATAACCAGCATCTATATAACTAGATCTCCATAAAAGTATCTAAGGATGATAGTTGGATGGAAACAAATCCACTACCAACTCGAATGTAAGAGCAAATACAAAATAAGTACAACACAACAACACCATATAAGAATACCAGCTAGCAATCACAGGCTCGAAGAGTGGACATCCACGAAACATATATAACCATCCAATCTGCGTTCCTGCAAATACTCAAGAACAGATACACCTGGCAGAGGACCAGGTCCTCAGAGGGACGTAACAAGATACAGAAAAGCAAGCCAATTTGAATACAATAAACATGCATATTATTTGAAAATAAATAAGTACGCTGTACAAGACCATCTATATGAATGCAATTGAGGATAACTTTTTGACGTATGGGCAAGGGTAGGCTACTCGATCTAAGCCTCACAACTCACACACCCGTCAATGGACATCAGAAATCGAGATACCTCTGGGGTAGCGACCAACGCGACTCTACAGAAATCGACATACCTCTGGGGTAGCGACCAGCGCGACACACGCCCGTAGTATGAACTATATACTATGGTTTACTAGAGTGGTTAAAAGCCCATACGCCTAATGATTGTCCTCTCATGATACTAAGTGTCAAGTGTGTGTCAACATATCTAATATATAGTAATGACTGAAAGGAACTACATATGTAATAAATAACAGAGATGCAATAAATATACAGAAATATACTAAGCATGCAAAATACTGTAAGCAATTTGGCAAGGTATCTTGCCTGGTAAGAAAGCTGCAAGGTGTACTGTCTAGAAGTCAAGCACACAGAATCAGAAGCTACGGCCTCAGAACAAATATCTCCGGATGCTGAAATAGATATCACCAACGTTCCCAGAATAAGCAAAATAGCTAAAAAAACACTTCCCTTTTCGTCCAATTTGGACACAGGGGCAAAACGGTAATTTCGGATAAAAGTGGGGTCCACATGTAGGCCATTTTGCACCGAAAAGCGTACCAAGGGTAGCAGTCTCTAAATGGAACAAATTATAGGTCAAACAACTCTAAATGTCAATACGAACCCAACGGTATATCCAAATATAGATTCCGATGAGCCGGACACAATTTCGTCCAAAAATCAACTATGGGGCCCGCCAATTAGCGACTTGGTCAACCGTCTCAGAATTATGTGAAAATTGGGTCACATGACTAGCACGTTACCATAAGTCCAGTAGCGCAGGTTTTGTCGCAATCTGACGAGCGTGCACAAAATACGTGCGACTTCCACAAAAGTTACGACACGGGGTGTGTCCCCAGATACGGGCTGATTCTGGCGCGCACACGTGTCCGAATCAGTTTTCACAAATTTTTACGTGTCCGATTACGCTGTATGCACCATTCGGTACACTTGGTACACGACGGGGCGGTCCCGTTTGGCGGGATGCGCTCCGTTTCACAACTTTTGTAAATCTAGAAAAGTGGGTTCGCGGGGTTTTGTGACGAATTTAACTCTGTCCACAGCCGTTAATAATCTAGGGTTATTTGACAGAAAATAAACTAGGTCAAGTGGTCTACATATACCAAAAAGAATCATCGAATTTGGATTCCTGTGGTGGGAGATACGAACTCTACAACATGGGTGGTCACCGCAGTTTTCTGCGATCCCAAAATTCGGTCTGTTTGTGCCAACTTGGGTGCTATTTTTGCCTAGGATTTCATGTTGTTCGAGGTCTGCTATCATACAGATATGGAAGAGGGTTAAGGGGTGAGCATACCGGTGAAGACGGAACGACGTTTGGTTGAGCGAGTCGACGGAAAGCAACTCCGGAACAAAGGTACCTCGTGTGAGAATCTGCAGTGCGTGGGGTCGCGGTTGTCGGGATTGGTTTGAACGGCCTGGCGGGATTCTCTGGCTGCGGTGACGGCTCTCTCTAGGTCTAGATGAGAAGAGGAGGGTCTGAAGGTTTTAGGTTTAGGGTTTACAAAAATATAAAAAATATATATATATATATATAAGAATAGAGAGAGAGGAGAGAGAGTTTGGTTCGGTTAATCTTACGCGGGCTAAAGGGGGGGCGTTTGGCTGGGTAGAATTTAAGGTAATGTGGTTTGCTGTGCTTTTGTTGGAATAGATTTCAAGTGGTTTGCTATTGCTTGCTAAGTTGCTAACGTTTGTTGGTGTCACGCCCAGTCCCAAAATACGTAGGACCAGGAATACGTGACACGCCAGCTACGCATTCGACCAGACTCTGGTCTGACTCGAATACGTATAAGCTGTAATATAAAGGGCACTATCTAGAATTTTCTATAATTGTAAACCTCTATGTCTCAATCCACAATGTACATCAGTATACAAGAAAGAGCTAAATATGCTAAGGTCGGCCGCCCAATAACACACTAACTCGAATAGACTCGAGAAGAAGTATGAGTCTACAAAACTAGGCTACAACAGCAGATGAATAATCAATGTAAAATAACCATAATGTCGGTAGATATAATGTGAGTACCTGGTACCATGCTCGCAAGATATGCCACTCTATCGGTATCTCCAAGTGCTCCGTAATCTTCTATGCTGCAAAACTGGCAGGGAACCAAGTCCTCAGAGGGACGTAACAAGGTACAGAAATATAGCAAGCCAAATAAACAGAAAGTACAAGTGCACAACAGGGTACTCTATCATAACCAACTAGTGTGACACAGTTTAAAGACAATGTTCGACGCGTGGGCTTTCTAAAATAAAACCGTAGCTCCGGACACGGAAACACACGACACGTACCGCAGCTCCGGGCAAAGATTCACACGGGTGGAACAGCTACACTAGATACAGGTATCACTATAAAATACTAGATATATATAAGCGCGTGCAGAGTAGCCCAAACGTCTAGTAACTGTCTTCCCTTTCCCAAGCGGTCAACAATTGTGCGCTGAACCTGAACCTCTATCTAACAGTCTCGACACACGAAAGATAACTCAACAAATGCGACCCTAAGGTCATCCCAGTCGCTGGTCATGATGTCAGTATTAGGATATAGGAATCTGGCACGATCACAGTGTATGAGTGTCATGGGGTGTCGATATACTCAGGTACGTGCATCGAGGTACTATACGCATCTAACCATTTATTCTAAGATGTTTCGATGAACGTCAACACCCGATTGTGATCCGGACACGAAGTATCGAACGTCAACATAAATCCGTGCACAATGTACATAACGAAACAATCAATATCTGTAAACTGAAATACAGGGTGGCAAGGTACACTTGCCTGCGTGCGGCTGCTGATGACGGGAATCTGGTACCGCGTCCAAGTCCTCAGGTCCTGCAGTACCTAGAGATAAATTACAAACCAGAATCAACAATCTATTTACGACATACATGGGTACTACACATATCTATACATAAGCTCAGTCTCAGCTACGACTCATAGGGACAAGACGCTAGAGGGTTGACCAAGGTCGACTATTGGTGCGTTACATCAATCAAGTTAATCCTTTGTATCATATCATCAACCCAACCTCAATCACGATATTCAGTTAACCACCCTGATCCAATCCTCAGTTATAAGTCAGAAGACACTAAGCTAGAGGGTTATATCCAATACGATCAATCACAGTATACTATCATCGGGCAATCCTCAATCTTATACTTTACCAAGGTGTTTATCAGTATCTCTAGCCATGATCAATCCTCTGGTTTTCTTCTCCCAGTGTTCACCGACGTGAGCATGTACATTGAATTATCATCCTCCAATTAAATAACTAACTCATGGATTAAATCCTTATTTATAACCAATCATTTAAGTATACCACTCTTCTCACATATGCATAGTTCATAATTTCCCATTTGTATTCTTTGATCGAGTTCGTCATTAATAACGAATCCTTAAAATAATGGACTTAAGGTTAACACACAGTATTTTGTCATAATTTACCAACCTTTAGGTATCGCGTCATATACTAAATCAATTGAGCACATTTCATATGACATTATGTATAAGGCCCTAAACTTACTTTTATTTATCCTCAAACCCTAACTCCTTGTATATCCATAAATTCAAGTTTTTTAAGTACTTATTTAAATAACCCTAAATACTGCACCATTTCTCTTATTAGATCCTTAATACTACACTAACTCACACATAAACAACCATATAAATATATAGAGAGGGGGAGAAGTTTACCTCGACGATGATTGTGATTGAAGGTGAGCAGGGGTCCGGCTCGTGGAGGTGCTCGTCGAAGAAAGATGGGGATGTGCGGTGGTTGAGAGGGTGCTGGTGGTGATCGAGAGGGTGCTCGCCGGCGAACGACAATGGCGGATGGGGGCTGCCTGCGTTCCGGAGCTCGTGGCAGCTGCCCAACGGCTCGCGGAGGCTGCTGGCCGAAAACAGTGATGACAAGGAGTGGCAGCTGCTCGCCTGAGGTGGAGCGGGGTCGGGGAAGAAAGAGTGGAAGCCGGAGGTAAGATGGTGGGGATGTCGGAAATGTGTAGTCGCATAGAGGAGGCCAGGAGGAGGGGAATGGCTGGTGGAGGAAGCTCGCCGGTCGGGGGAGAAAACTGCACAGCGGTGCTGTAGTCGGCCGCGGACTGACGCGGGGGTGCTCGATCCTGCCGAAGCCGGAGGGGTTGCCGCACTGCCTGAGCTGCGCGGTGTGGAGTGCACTGTCGGGGCGGCGGGGGATGGGTGCTCAGCCGGAGTGAGGGAGCAGCAGCTCCGTAAAGTCAAGGGATGGCCGGTCGACTGCACGAGGAGGCCGGAGTCGGCTGCCTGAGAGCAGCGGGGGATCACGGCGCCGTACTGATGCGTCGGAGAACTGCGGGCGTGCTTGTCACGGGGACAACGCCGGATAACAGCCTCGTCGGTGCTCTGGAGGGACGGATGGGGGGAGACTCGATGCCGGGGTGCGCCGAAGCTGGGCTGGCTGGGAAGCTGGCCGAAGTCAGCTGGCCGGATGGGCTCTCCATGAAGAAGAAGAAGGAAGAAGAAGAAGGAAGAAAATAAATAGGGGAGGGGCTTGGTTTGCATGGAGAAGGAGGGAGAAAAGAGGAAGAACCAAAGGAAGAAGAAGGTCGGCTGTGAGTGTAGGTAGGGAGGAGAGAGAGAGGGTGGGGGTGGTTTCCCAAGCTCCTAGGGATTAGGGCCGGCCTAGGAAAGAGGGGAGTGTGTGAAGGATTAAATAGGGGGGTGTGCATTGAGTGTGTGGTGAGGATTGAGTGAATTAATTTGAATGAGTAGTCTTGATTTAACATGAAGGGAAAGTACATCCAAGGGGGAGAGAGAGTAAGCTAGAACCGGTCAAGAGAGGGGGAGGGTATTCTTCATTTGCCTAAGCCAATGGGATGGTGACACCTATCGCTACATTTGCAAATAAGCCCCTTAAGTTCGGGAACTTGTACAAACACATAAAATGATGCAAAAATTGTGGCAAAAATTACGTCTGTTAATTTGTATGGCGAGGGGGTAGTGTGGGTGAGGCATGGGTTTAATTAGAAGGGCATTGGGATTTATTGGGGATTAAAATAGAATTAGGCTAAGTTGGTATCCCCGATTTAAATAGAATTAAAGTGTCCCGCGCTTTTAAATTAAATGGGGTCACTTGGGGTCAAAATCTGGAAATGACGCAAAGGTCAAAAATGGTGGAGGCTTGGGGTCAGTCTTGGACCCTTTAGTTGGTCCGGCTCAACAGGTTAAGTTGGTATCCCAAAATTTAGGGTAACGACACAGGTGTCCGACACGGAATTAAATGTGGGTTACGATTTTCGAAATATTGAGCAATTAATTTAGAGCACATAGAAATTAATTTTAAAAGACGGAAAAGTCTAGTGCCTAATTTGGCGAGTTGAGTCGAAAGTACAATAATTGTACGAAATTTATGGGCTGAGGGCGCGCCAAGGGTTTTAATTAATTGAATTAAATACCAGATAAATTATCTCTACTCTAATTCTCGACATCTGCTACCAAAATTTTCTAAAACCACTCTAACTATCTACAAAATAAATCGAGGGGGTTTACATTTGGAATGGTATTAGTTAATAGTAATAGTATTATTAGTAGTATTAGTTAATTATTATTTCTTTTCTTTTCTTTTTTCTTCTTAAATATATATATACATATATATTTGTATATATATATATATATATATATATATATATATATATATATATATATATATATATACTCATAAGAAAATTTATAGATTATAATAATGCACACCATTAGGCTAGCAACTGCCCAAGGGGTCTCCTACATGAAATAAATTCCGAAAAAAATTTCTAATGGTCCCATAAATCCTCTAAGTGCCCGAACACCTAAAATAAAAATTATTAAAAATCTATTTCTCCTATTTAGTCACTAATTACTATAATTAAATTAATAATTAATAAATAAAAAGGGTATATACGATTTTTAGGAAGGGGGTTTTACAGGCCGCGGTGAAGCTGTCATGTGCGCTTGGTTAGAATTTACTGTTAATGAGATCTAGGGGTCGTTTCAGCCCGTTGTATGCGTGACTTGGTCATTTGGACACATAGCCCACATCAACTGTACGAAGATCTCTTTAGTTGTAACAAAAAGATCTTGTTCGTTGGAATGCATTAGACCAGAGACGCATGGACCGCATGGAGTCTGGAACGTATTGGGCCAGAGACGCATGGAATGCATGGAGTTTGGAACGCATTGGGCCAGAGACGCATGAGACGCATGGAGTCTGGGACGTATTGGGCCAGAGACGTATGGAATGCCTGGAGTCTGGGATACATTGGGCCAGAGACGCATGGATTTTTGTCGTCTTTTGCATTTATGGCATTTGAATAGCTGTATACTACCAAAAGTAATTATGATAAAGCCGTCAGCCCAGATTCTAATCCTCGGTGTAGGATTTGAGGCGGTTAGGATGACTGTTTGTTTTTCAAAGTCATAAATGATTCTCTGATGTGACTATAGGGACGATGCATCAAAGGGCAGCATGCGTCTTAAGATGTCATATATCCGAGGGTGTTATGCATCCACCACTGTTATACATCTCTTGCTTATTATTTGACTATAAACTGGAGCACATTGAGAGATTTTTTATGCTTCTATAAGTCCCCTTTCAAAGTTTTAGACTTGGCTAAGTCTAGAATACTTTAAATAAGAAGCATAAAATCAGCACACATTCACTGTCATCTTCTTCTACTAAGTTTGTCAGGTTGACGCATGTAGAAGTTTTTGCATGGAGGGCTCTGCCATGCTGTCAAATCTGCATTAATGCGGAGATTTGGTTCGATCTTTGCACGAAACTTTTAGGATTCTGCATCATCTCCTGACACGGGGCTTGAGATATCAATTTTCGAGGAGATAAAAGAGGATCATGCGGATCGAGATATCAGGTTTATCTCATTAATCGCTTGGTTCATTGTCTCTATCCCTTTACGTGGTTTTGGAGCCTATAAATATGCAGTCAAGGGGAAAGAGTGAATTTTTATCTCCTTGCTTCGTTTCCTATTTTTTCTGTGAAGGATATCGAAGGCTGTGACTCTCCTCGCCGAAGAGTTTATCAGGGGTGGTCTCGCTCCATGGCCTCCAGATCTTGATATTTGCTTGGAAGTAGGCTAGTACCGCCCTTCTGTCACTGGGCTGTGAAGGATACGAAGGCACTAATACACCGTCTTGCTACAGGAGACTCGTCTTGGGCATGCGCAGTCCTCTGCCGTATGAATGAGTACTCCTCTGTATCATGCGTGTCGAGTTTTAGCATGGTCGTATGGGTAGGGGGTCGTCTACTTTCATGTGCGCATAGCTGTATCTTTGGCTCGACAGCATAGATGAGACCTGCTCTTGCCCGCGCGTACTGTTGTGCACCTGACGTGTTCACACCGCTGTGTCAGTCCGGATCTCTGAGAGGATCATCCCAAATTTCGATAATCACAGTTTAGGTTGCGTAGGGATGAATCATCGCGTCTCACTAAGGAGATAGTTACGATTCACTAGATGAGCCACCGATTCTTTGCCTATAAATAGCGAATGATCTGTAGGTTGCTTGCATCAATTCGTGTTTTTGGGCATTATGGCTTCTAGAAATGCTCTGAAGGAAACCAACATGTCTCTTTCCACAGCCCTGGTGGCTTCTGACTCCTACTCCGGCGAGCCCGAGCCGCTACCTGCTGAAAAAATGTCTGTCACTCAAGTGCAGAAGATGGATATCTTCCAAGAACTCCTTGAGTCCCCTGCCAAATCGGAGGAGCGGGCTTTTATAGACGCTTTTCGTCCATTGTTTGCATCCTCAGACACTTGTTTCTTTTATTTTTTGGCAATATCTGTCAATAATTTGGAGGACTCTGACTCCTCTTCTATTTGATGTTTGTATTCTCCCCTTATTTTTGTTTTAATGAAAGGAGAAATTACTTTCATTATTGTTGTGATATTTGTGGTGCTAGTACTAGAGATAATATGATCGTAGTACAATATTTGAGGCAAGTGTGGACATTCTACTGGGGATTTAGGTGGACCTACTACCCTTTTGCGCACTTAGGGTACGAGTAATAGATTCGAAAACAAACCCTCTCAGAGGTAACATGGACGTGATAGGTTTTGTGGATTTTAAATATACCACGCTAGGGGATTTTGGTGGACCTATTACCCTTTTGCGCATTTGTGGTGCGAGTAATAGATTCAAAAATAAACCCTGTTAGAGGTAATATGAACATGATAGGTTTTGTAGACCCACTACTTTTTGCGCACGCTAATGCAAGTAATAAGTTTGAGACAAGCCCTGCCAGAGGTAATATAGACGTGGCAGTTTTAGTAGACTTAACACCGCGGGCATACTCCGGATTGGGTACAGGTGATAAGTTGGAAGACAATCAATATCAGAGGTAATATGGACGTGATAATCGATGGTCAAGGTCGAGAAGTTTGCTCAGAGGTAATATGGATATGGCAGACTCTGCCGGAATAGTGTATTGGAGCGACAGTCCAGAGGTCCTATGGACATGAACCAGCGCCCAGGAAGATACGATGTAGTTTGGTAATTAGAGGAGTACTAGTCTAATTTAGATGTAGTACTTTTTGAGGAACTTGTCGTTGATAAGCATCAGGAGCAAGTCACCATTGGGTTTTGCTGGCCGGTATGCATCGTTGGAAAAAATGATTTCCACAACGAATGGGACCTCCCATTTAGGTTGGAATCTGCTGGCCGTCTTGTGAGTCCTAACCATCGGTCTTCTTACTGTTAAGACGAGGTTACCTACTTGAAACGTTCTTTATTTTACCCGTTTGTTGAAGGCTCCAGAGAGACGCGCTTGATATAACTCTATGCGTTGTTGAGCTAAGAGTCATTTCTCGTCGAGTGCTTCCAACTCCTGTAACTGTCGGTGGTAGTTGTCGTCCGTGGTTAGTTGGTTGGAGAGAGCTACTCATAGGGAAGGAATTTGGATCTCCAGCAGGAGTACCGCCTCACTTCCGTATACCAAAGAGAATGGCGTGTTCCCAGTAGCTGTCTGGGCTGTTGTTTGGTAGACCCCGAGACATTCAACAAGCTTTTTATTCCAGTCGCGTTTGTTGGAAGACACACATTTTTTGAGGAGCATGATAATGGTTTTGTTGAATGCTTCCGTCAGACCGTTTGCTGCAGGGTTGTATGCCGTGGCGGCTATGTTTTGGATTCGGTTCTTGTCACAAAATTGATAGAAAGCGTGACTTGCAAACTATGGACCATTGTCGTGGACGATCCTATGTGGCAAGCCAAAGCGGTATATGACATGATGCTTGATGAAGTTAATCACATTTGTTGTTTTGACTTTAGTGAGCGAAATAGCTTCCGCCCATTTGAAGAAGTAGTCGGTGATCGTCAGGATGAACCGTTGTCTTTTTGATGAAGGTGGACTGATTGGCCCGATGATATCCATCCCCTATGCCTCTAACGGCTAAGAT
Organism: Iris macrosiphon; assembly: GCA_036927795.1. Lineage (NCBI taxonomy): Eukaryota > Viridiplantae > Streptophyta > Magnoliopsida > Asparagales > Iridaceae > Iris > Iris macrosiphon. The sequence continues at coordinate 46,318,360 of JAYESA010000008.1, forward strand.
GCTACCATTGAGTGTAGGAACTCAGATGGTTGGTGGATTAAGTCTGCATGGATTTGGCATGCTTGGCACTTTCTTGCGTAATCGACAACATCTGCTACCATCGTCGGCCAATAGTAGCCCATTCTCCGAAGACGGTCCTGTAGCTTTGGACCGGGTTGATGCGTCCCGTATACGCCATCGTGAGCTTCGTAAAAAGATTATTTTGCCTCTATGTTCGACAAGCATCAGAGTAGAAGGCTGTCATAGGACCGACGGTATAACATTTTGGTCTCCGTGTTGTAATAGAAACAGATGGAGCGTCTTCTAATTGAAGTAGCTTCCTTTGGGCTTTCAGGGAGGATTCCATAGACTACGTAGTCGATGAATGGAAGCCTCCAATCCTGAGCATCAGGGTCGACCTCTGCTGCATTGCTGAGGCATAAGCATAGGTTGCTTTTAGGACAAACCAGCTCTTGACCGATAACCATGATTAGCTGATGGGTGTTATCTGGGACTGCCAAGGAAGCAGCGAGGCCTGCTAAAGCGTCTGCCTCAATATTTTGCGACTGAGGGACATGCTCAATAAAGAACATCTCAAAGGTTGTGATGATCCTATGTGCCGCTTGGTGGTATGGGATCAAGTCTTCATTTCAGACTTCATATACTCCCTGGACTTGATTGACGTTACCTGAGAATCATCGTAGGCTTCCAAGTACTCTACTCTGACTTATTTGACGAGCTGGAGCTCGATGAGTAGGGCATTGTATTCTGCCATATTATTGGAGCATGGCTCTGTAAGAGAGTATGCGTGATTGATGACGAGACCGTATGGGAAGATCAACACTATCCCGATCCCAGCGATGATGTTGCCTTTGGGCCCCGCCCTTGAAGCACCGTCAAAGAACATTTTCCAAACTGCTTCGTGCGAGGTAACGTTGGCGTTTGCCACTTCATTTGGAATCTCTTCATAGAGCTTTGAGATTTTTGATCCCGTGTGGGCTGCTAGAAAGTCGGCCAATGCTTGACCCTTGATGGCCTTATGTGGGACGAATACCATATCATATGGAGATAATAGTATTTCCCAGGTAGCCAAGCGGAAACTGACTGCCCCAAGTTTGGTCATGAGGTCCCTGAGGGGATTGACTCACGATATTACATGAATGGTCTGTCCAGTCACGTAGTATCGAGTTTTCTAGATAGCGAATACCAGTGCAAGGCACTGGTATCGAGTTTTCTAGATAGCGAATACCAGTGCAAGGCACTCATTCTCGACGGTATTATACATTCTCGACGGTATTATACTTATGCTCTGGGCCGACCATCATCCGGCTGAGGTAGTATATGGCCTGCTCGTAGCCTGAATCACTATTCTGGGCTAACATGGCACCGAGAGAGTAATCCATTGCGCGTACATAGAGCAAAAATATCTTTTCCATGACTGGGGCCACCAGCACATAAGGGTTTGATAGGTATTCTTTGATGTTGTCGAACGCCCGTTGGCACTCTTCATTCCAAACAAAGGAGACACCTTTTTTCATGAGCTGCATGAATGACTGGTAACGTCCAAAGAGGTTTGATATGGACCTCCTGATGTATGGCAACCTCCCTTAGAGGCCGCAGAGTTCCCGAAGGTTCCTTGGCGGATTTATCTCCAGGATGACCTTGGTTTTGTCGGGGTATATATAAATACCCCGGAAAGTGATGACGAAACCTAAGAAATTGCCGCTGGAGACTTCCAGGAAGGACTTGGTAGGGTTCATCTTGAGGCGTGTGCGTGCATTAAGTCGAACACGATCCTCAGAACTTGAAGGTGATCATCTTTGGAGCGACTCTTGACGGCGATGTCGTCGATATAGCATTCCACCGTCTTGCGCAGATGTTTACGAAAAATGGTGCTCATAGCTCGCTGATATGTAGCACCTGCATTCTATATACTGAAAGGCATGACCATATAACAATATACGCCTATCAGGGTCAAAAATGATGTATGTTTCTCATCTTCGAGAAATATCTTGATTTGGTTGTAGCCTGAGAAGCCATCCATGAAGGACATGCGCTCAAAGCCACAAGTGTTGTCGATCATTACGTCGGTGATTGGAAGAGGGAATTCGTCTTTGGAACATGCCATATTTAGATCAAGGAAGTCGATGCAGACTCAGATCCTCCCATTCTTCTTAATGACAGGCACGATATTGGCTACCCAGTCGAGGTATTTTTTCTTGCGGATGAAGCCACTATTTATTAGCTTGTTGACTTCAGCTTCGATGGAACCCATCACGTCTGGCCGGAACCGTCATTGTTGTTGCTTGACTGGTTTTGCGTCTGGCCGAATATTGAGTTTGTGGACCACGATTTGGGTATCCAGTCCTGGCATGTCTTTGTAACTCTAAGCAAAGATATCGATGTATTCCCTGACGAGTTGTAATAAGGATTCCCGGTCTTCGTAGGACAAGCTTTTGTTGACGAAGATAGGCTTTGGGGAGGTCTCGTCACCTAGCTTGACTTGTACAACTTCGTCCTCGGTAGGAGGTTCTCGCTGCTCAAATTGCATCTCCTATTATGAATCCAGGTGTTGGGCCCAAGGTTTCATCTGGAAGAGCTCGGGTGGATCCTTGTTGTCTTCCTCAAGGTCGGCAGACATAGTGTTGGAGGACAGTATTTGTCTGAGCAAGTCCTAAATGCTGACGTCGGAGTCCCAAGCTAAAGATTCGGATGAGTGTGAGCGCTCTTCATGTTCTTTATCTTAGTCTTCGGGGGTTGTGGGAGGCGTTACATATCCTAAGTCATGCTTAGTCTTATGATAGTAATCCTCGGGCTTGCCCGCAGGGGAGGAAAGTCATAAAGGCGACATTCGGCCTTTGCCGTAGTTTAATCCCTCAGTGATCTTCAGGTTGTATCCCATCTTTTGGATAAGATGTAGGGCTTGTGAACTGCATCGGTTGAGTGACACTCTGCATACATCAGATTCTGATTCTTCTTCTTTTGGGATGAATGATCGAAGGCATTCCACCCTGCCGAAGATGATGAGCTTGTCTCCCCTCTTCCTGGGTGGGACTAAGAAATAAGAATCTTGACTAGAGCAAAGCCGGTGTACGACATAGGCAGTGGTCACTTGTGTGTGCAGATGAAGGCCCAGACCGTGCTCCTGGGAGTAATATGTATTTATATGCATACGCTCCGAGTAGTTCAAAGATAACCCTTTATTGAGAAAGTAAGGTATCTTTTCTGGTGGGATTATATCGTCAGGGGAAGGGATGTTGACACTGGCAGATACGTACTCCTCTATCTCATCCTTCACCTCGGCTACCCCCAGTGTAAGCGAAGGCTTTGGTGGCTTCTTGTGTAATTTTACCACCAATAGTCTGGAAGTTGCAGTCGCGGTCTGGTCTTCCTTTGGTGGTCGACTCGGTCTGTGAAGGCGAATAACCACAGGCTCGGGAGGCGTAGATAGAGCAAAATCTTCTTTTAGTGCTCGATTCGGCCTACGAAGGCGAATGACCATTAGTTCTGACGATGTTGATGGTACCAGAGGTTCAGGTACCTTCCTACATGATTTGACCGCATCAGGAGCGCGAGCCTTGAGATGGATTCTCATAGGCTCCTCGAACGCTGTTGTGGCCTCGGTTTCATCGTCGGCCTCATTGCCGCATTCATCTTGGCGAACTTTCTTGTAGAGGATCGAGTCGGAGTAGTAAATCTCGATACCCTTAAATGGATCAATGTCAGTGAACTCTGTTTTGATGAAACCGTGTCCGTCTATGTATTTTAGGCACTGATGGAGGGTGGATGGGGGATGGCACGATCTTGTGTGCATGTATCCATGGATGTCCAGATAAGACATTGTAGGATGTGTCTATGTCTATGACGTAGCAGGTGACTTCTATTGTTAATTCGTTGATCTGTTATTTTAGGCAAATTTTATCCAGAGGTTAGCTCCTTCCCTGGTTGAAGCCACTAATGGCAGTATTGGTGGTCGCCAGACCATGCATCGGGATCCCTAGGGTCTGAAGCAAACTTCTCGAGATAATGCTGATCGACGATCCTGGGTCAATATGCATTCAGTCCACCTTGATATTACAGATATATCCTGTGTAGTACAGGGGCCGATCGTGCCTATTGTTCTTGAGCAACATGTCCTGTTGTGAGAAGGTGATATTGGATATCGCATCCATGACGTTGTTATAATGTGGACAAACAGCAGGATCTTTGGTTGATGGCTTGACTTGCGCTAGGTAGACATCGGCATTCTACAGTACCTCACTCAGGGCAGCCCGAGTGTCTTTAGAGAGTCGTAAAAGCTCAAATAGTGACAATTTTGCCGGAGTGTAGGCTAATTGTGCTAAGATATCAAAATTATAAGGCCTTTCCAGCCCTTGTGGTGCATCCTTGCATAACAATTTATCGAAGCGCGTCTCTTTCTGTTTAGACTTGTCCACCGGCGGGGGCTGAGATGGCCTGGGACCAGTGGTGGTAGACGCGACAACCGGGGGCATATTGCCGTGCATCGATTGGTATATTACGCTTGAACTTGTTGCACCTGCTGCCAGCTCTTCAACCAAGGAGAAAACTGTGTAACAGGACTTAGATTTCTTGTCTTTGGGCTTAGCGGTGGAGGATGCCGCCGGCTGTGTCAAGTCAGGCAGGAGGTCGGGATGGACCCACATGACCTCCCTACGTGGTGTGGTAAGCGGTATTAGCCTAGCCATCTGGTCTCGAGCTGGTGGAAGGATGACAACTTTCATAGTCGCCTTGGAGACAAGGACTACTCCGTCTTGGGCTTCCAACGGTGGAAAATTTCCAAATTGGAGGGACACCATATTGGCGGTGACCGTCACGTCATCGAAGTCCAGGGAAAGAGACATGGTGTCTATCAGATATTGAATGTACCGCTTCAGGGTATAGCACTCCTGCGTTGGGTGATGGACATAGCGGTGGAAGTAACAATACTTTGGGTTGGCAATCTCCGCCGCCTCAGGCTGACTTCTGACGTTGGAGAGCCATATTTTGCCTCCCTGCATTAGCATGTCGAATATGGGTTTGACATCAGCATCTTCGAAAGAGTAAGTTTCCTTTGGTTTTGGAGGCTCTGCCGGCTTTTGCTCAGGCTTCTTAGTCAAGGTAGCGACCATAGCCTGTTTTCCCTTTCCGTCGCGGCTGCTATTGCCGCCATTATTATTGTTGTTGTTATTGTTATTTTTATTGGTGCTGGGACGCTTTCCCTTTTTCTTAGCAGTAGGGATATGGATCCCAAAGTGTCGAGCGTCCATGTGCTTTTTCTCAGCAATGGCAGCAGTTACAATAAATTTAGCATTGACATGCATGACTTTGGTTTGACCCGAGTCTACACCCTTCTTCCGAGTACCTCGAACAGAAATGAGGTACCCTTCATACCTCGAATTTAGCGTGTACCTCGTCGTTACTGCCGATATCACCATCACTGCCTTGGACACTGAGCCACATGAATAAGAGAACTTTGTCTCACCAGGAAGACAAAACATAACTCTCTTCTCCACACAGTCGACGCATTGCATGCCTCGGGCCAATCCATGCCCAGGATAATGTCTTACTCTTTGTTTCCAAGACTATTGCATTCAAAGACACATTTCTTCCCCACAATGCAAATGTAACCATCCCTGTAAATCAAACCACCAGGTAAATCTACTCCGAACAAAGTGCTGACACAAAGAATCATATCTAGCAGAGTCATACAAAATTTATTTTCTTCAACAAATTCAAATAATATGAAACTATGGGTTGCACCTAAATCAAATAATACTCGAACAGGTGTTCCTCTGTACAATACTATACCTCTTATAACTGTGACAGAGGGTATTACTTTCTCTTGAGTCAGTGTATAAACTCTTTCCTGTGCTCCGAGCCGAGGATTCTGAATGTTCATAGGCGCTGCCTGAGGGGCTTGTGGTGATTGCCCAAGATTATGACTGACATATTGATCTTGTAGAGGATTCTGGTTTCTCCCTCTATTATTGCACCATGCAGCCTTGTGATCTAGGCCACCACACTTAGAGCATACAATACGACACTCTTCCTGACGGTGTCCAACCCGCTTGACCTTATTATAATACGGTCTCTGATAGGGTCTTCGGTTGTCACCTGTATTTTGACGCTTTGGAGCATCAGATCCTATTACAGTTATGGGTCACTTATGGTGTTACTACTACTGTCATATGTCGCCCCTCGAGGATAAAACTTCTTTATATCGAGAGAATCTTCATAAGCCTCCCTATAGGTTGTACACTTTCGACTTAGAACATCACGCTATAAGCCTTCATTCAAGTCATAAACAAATTACAACTGTTTCGCTTCGTCATTTGGCACCATATACCCAACGAATTTGGCCTTCTTCAAGAACTCATATTCATAGTCGTCTACTGACATGTTCCCCTGTTCGAGCGCTATGAACTTATTCTCTTTCCTCTTACGAACAGCTGGTAGGATGAATTGGGTAATAAAAGCTTGTCTCCCAAAAGATCTTGGCATCTTGGTTGGCACCATAGAGTGCCTTCCTCTTGGATTCCCACCAATCCTCTACCTTGATTAAAAGTTGAACAATTGCACACTCTACTCTCTTGCTGTCCAGAATATCAAGCATACAAAAGTATCCTTCCAGGGTCTTCAGAAAACCCATAACTTCCTCGGGTTCTGCCCTACCGTTGAATTCTGGCAGATTGTAGCTCTTAAACTCAGAAAACTTGAAAGGCAACTTCTTCTTCGTTGGCTATTCAGCTTCCTCTACCTCTGTCACCACTGTCACTTGAGCTACGGCCACTGCGATAACATTATTATTAGCCGATAGTGTAGTGACAATACGTGTCAAGTTATCCACTTGCTACTGTTGCGCATTAATTTGTGCCTGAAACTGGTTTTGGAGTTGCGCTTGCAGTTCACGATGTTGTGCCTCAATCAATGTTGAGCATCACTCTGCTTCTTCTGCGCCTACATCATTAACGGTATCTTATCCATTGGGTCAGACGACGATGCCACCTTTGAACTTTCACCCTTAGTTATCCTGCAAAAGAAATAACTTTTATTAGCACTCATAAAATATTTATGGGCTTACTATATGGAACATTATTTCATACAACTATATTGAAAAGTAATCCAACTGAGAAAATCATAAAACTTCTAATTGAAAACCAAAATTTAAAATCCGAGGAAAATAACCGTGCTCTGATACCATATGTCACACTCCGGTTTCGTGGAACCGATAATCTCCACTAGGTGTGATGCCGTACAAGTCTAGGTTGCACTTGTACTGGGCAAGAATGAGCATAATTTACAAGCTCTTTGAAAATAATACAACAACACAACAACAACAACATTGAATAGACATTATAGGAAGAAAATAGCTTTTTTTATTGATTCATTGCAACGAAGTACAACTTTCTCAGTACTAAAAACTAAATGCATGTCCGACTTACATAGCTTTGCAAAAAGTAAAACAATTGATATGCAAACATGAAATAATGTTCAATTCCATACATTATACCCCATTTATTACAACTTGAACTAGGAAACATCAACTGAAATCTCTAAAATACTTTTAAAATAGGAAGAAGCTTGAAAACATCAACAATAACTTTATCTCCCTTGAGTGCCGTAGGGTCTTTAATACTGGGTTGTCCATAGAGACGTGGGTCAGTACATAACACGTACTAGTGAGCAGAACTAACCCACTCACCTAAGCCAACACTTTGAATTGTATGACAAGAATTTTATATGCAATAGTAAAGTAGTGGAACATACAATTTTATTAAAATATAAGTTCTTACCCATGGCCGATAGGCCGTTCTCGCATAAGATGCAAAAAATAATACTTACCACCCCTGCATAAGACAATCGTTAGCATACAATTCTCTTATTTGGGTCATTGGTGATGTTGCACTAGGAATTTATTTTAGAGGGCGTGCGATGCGTCATTCAAAGCAGGTTGCAAGCCTCAATGAATGTCCCACTTATAACCCTGCACCACCAAAGTGCTTCAAATATTTTCTCCGGGCCGAATCGGTCCCTGTGCGCCAGGTACCATTCGAGAAAACTTACCAAACCTTGTGCACAAGTTCTTCATGACCATACAATACATCTATGATTCGATGATAAGCATAAATTGCAGTGTAAGGTATTGAAAGTAAATAGAGAAACATGTACAATCTTTCATTGTTGGTTTCAGCATACTTATTTATTGTATCGATTGGTAATCTGTAGGTTCCAATTTACCACCATCCTGTGGTGCTAAACCATAATTTGATAGTTGTATTCATTTTTGTGTTATGCATATTGTAAGTTCTATAATATTTCCTCTATCAATGTATCTCATTGATTTACAATAGTGGTATTAACTTGTGGCATTACTAGGCTTTATTGATCATTGGACGTAGCAAGGTAAACGTGAGAATTATTTCTTTTAAAGCATGAAGGAGTAGAGAAAAAGGTACATATCCACTCGCTGACTAGAGAATATCGAGAGAAGGAGAACGCTTGAACAGTCAGGCTTCGGTCATGCATCTACCTCCATTGGCACCAACATCGAATCATAATACCTTATTTAACTTTCTTTCTCTCAAAATTGAATGCAAGAAATTGATAGAAAGAAAGGAAATCAATCATCGAAAACCATCACGAAAACACATTCATAAAAACCAAGCAGCGAAACATCCAACGAAAACTCTTGGACTCATTCCAATAGAAGGCGATCCATGAGTTAAAAAGGTTCATTGCATTCGTCCGTGATCGATTATGCCAAAAGGTTTCTCCAATACTCAGTTTCGTCTGTCTATCTAGCCACAAGCATCACGCAGTGAACCGCCAGGAGCGGAGCACTATAGTATCGGTCCTGCTCTCTAGTATTTTGGGTCTGAGGCATGACATCATGGCCCTAATAACCATAAAACGTGCTAGAAAAATTAGAATAAATAAGAGAGAATAAGAATGAAGCAAAGTCTCCACTTAATTAACAATGTCTACTTATCTTGCCAGCTCAAATCCAAGAAACCAAGGTTAGGAGATGGGGTTGGTCCTGAAATCCCCCTCCTATAGCCTGGTTTAAAAATGACAAGCCTTAACTCCACCTCCTAGGGGATGACCTTTATGGGAACAAGTAGGGGTGGTCATTCAGTTTTTTTCGGTTTAAATTGAACCAAAATAGTCAAAACTGAATAAACCAAAATTCTAAAAATCCAAAACCAAAACCAAAACCTAACCAGATAATCTATTCAGTTTATTAGGTTTGTTCGGTTTATTCGGTTGATCTACTTCTACTGTATAGGTTGGTCGAATCGTGGTTAAATTTGACTAAAAAATATAATTTTTATGCACACATTTATTGTATTTCAAAATATTACTAGAGTTGTCAAGTGGGCCGGGCCTGGCTGGGCCTAAGGATGAAAATTTGAGCCCAGTCCGACACATGACCTACGACATGGTAGGCTTCGGGTCGGACCGGGTCGGGCCTAGGCCATCTTAAATAAAAAAAGGAGCAACTTTCAAAATTAATCATCTAGAAAATAGTCTAGATAAAGATAGGATGAAAAGGTTTTAGGACAACCACTCTATTACCATTGCCCTTAATTCTCTACTGTGGCATATCCACGACAGACTTATCATAAGGACAAGAGGCATGTAAGAATGCAGCAACCAAAAAGTCATTAACTCAGAATCAGAAAATAAAAGAAGAATATTTATCGGGGCACTCCTATTCTTACTCGGGGCTATCCAATTAATTGTTCATTTTAATTACAAGTTTGCCATGAAGAGAAATTACTTGGGGCTATCCAAGCAAAGAGTATAAAAGCCAACACTTCTTTTTTTTTTTGGGGGGGGGGGGGGGGGTCATTTTGTGTTTGTCTTTTCTCTTTGTCATTTTCTTCCCTAAATCTCTAAACACAAACCCTAAAAATTGTTGGAATAGAGAATGTGGTCCCAAGCTAAGTTGGTGATTCCTCTACGAATATTCAACCGTTATTCGGTATTTATTCGAAAAATTATAATAATACGAGAATTATTTTGTTAATCCTAAATTATTGAATTCTTTCCAACCAATGTAGGAGATATACACGAGAAAATCGGATCATCGAATCCACTAAAGACAACCGACACTACTTTCGTTGACAATCCCGGTCCTTGCGAACCACCCTCGGTAATTTTTTTTCGCACGTTGAACACATTTTTTCGTATTTTTTTATATCAGGACTATCAGGAATTTTTACAGTCCTACCTAAATGTAGGACTGTATACAGTTTTGACAATCCTAATTTAAGTTACACGTTATTGTTTCGGTGGTAGAAGTTTATTTTTCTTGGTAAAAGGGACTACCTAAATGTAGGACTACTATTTTCGTTGATGTCGGCTATCAATTTACGAGTGATATTTCTTTTCATTCTTCTGAGGATGCGTTAGATTGATGCAAAAAAGTTGCACTTTAACACAATATAGTAATTGCCATTTCAAGATCAACAAGAGGAATAATGGGCTATAGAAAAGTAAAACTTGGTTGTGAAAGAGCTGGTGTGTTCAGAAGTCATCATCGCAAAGATACAGTTTGTGAGAAAAAAGTCCCGGTCAAAATTGTTAGAACTAGAAAATATGGATGTTCATTCAAGCTGTCTATAGTTAAGAGCTACAATGAGATGTGGACAGTCACATTTAAGAAGGGAATCCACAATCATCATATTCCCGAGACTCTAACAGGACATCCGTATGTGTGACGGTTGAAGGCTGATGAGAAGAAGCTAGTTGATGTCACACCCCAGTCCCAAAATACCAAGGGACTAGCCACGAGAAAATGGCCAGCAGCACAACTCCAATGGGCAAACCCAATTTAATGGACCCGTTAGAGTACACTTAAGCTGTAATAAATAATAATGCAAGTCTACACCATCTATCTCTAATCTCATCCACAGAAAGTAAACACAAGTCAATATGATAGACCAGTTAAGGTAATAGATAATGAAATATAGTCCATCAACAAGTCCAAATAAATAGTGTCTCGGGGAACAACCCGACAAAATAAGAAAAGAGAATATCACCAATACATATGTCCATAAGTCCAGATATGAAATATCACTAAGCATAAATACTGAGTAAGTAACTGAATATTTAGGAGAAATCTTCTGGCACAACCTCGTCCTCTGGTGCCAGTACTGCTCCACCTTCAGCTCCTGTCCCGTAAACCTCGGGGTAATCCTCCTTTGTTGTACCTGGGGACATAATCCGGATTCAGGTCCTCAGAGGACATAGCAAGGTACAAGAAATACTCAAGCCAAATAAAATACAGTAAATATAAACAGATCCTCATGGCAAGCTATGTAACCAGTTATGAGAAATTCAAATGAGAACATCACTAGTACTCAGGCTGAGACCACTACTGGCTCTGTGTCGGGGAGCCCATAGCAGCAAGTAGTATCACAACTCCAGTATAAGTACCAAAGCAAGTAGTATCATGTATTCAAGTAGTATAGTATATATATAATTAACCTGTAGCCTGTGTGTCTCTCCCCACCTAATATAATCTTACGTCTCATGTCCACGATGTCTCATGTCCATAACACGAAGATCATGACCTCTAGCTAGTACAACGAGTAATAATGATATCTATATATATATATGCAAGTCTCATATTACGAATCTTGTAAGCCTATACAAAATCACCATGAATAACTCAAGAAGATTCTGTCACATAAAATAGTGTCAAGTGTCCTACGGTATGACATACTTGGTAAAGCAAGCATGTAAAAATAGGATCATGGAATCAAATCTCTAGATGACGTTACACGACTCCGCGTACAGCGTCGACACCCGAATCTTGTTCGGACGCTAAGCAACGTCTCACGATACTAGGTTAAACAGGTACATCATATATATATATATATATATATATATATATATATATATATATATATATATATATATATAAAGAACACAATCAATTAATATAACATGATCTCTGCAGGTTTGGCAAGGTACACTTGCCTGGGCTCTGAACTCCGTCAGTTACTTCTGTAAAAGTAGAATATCTAATTATGCCTCCAGATGCTATAACAAACATCACCAATGCTCTCAGAATACTTAAAATAGCTAGGATTGACTACCCATAAGTCTAATTTGGACACATGGGTAGAACTGTCAGTTTTGGATTAAAGCGGGCTCCACATGTGGGCCACTTCGCACTGAAAAATGTGCTAGAGACAAAGTTCTCCAAATTTGTCAAACTTAGTGTCTACAAGTCAAAAATAATGATACGAACCCAACGGAACGTCCAGAACTAGATTTTAATGAGTCGATCACGAAATCGCCCGTCATGTGGAACCGTGGAGCCCACAAAATAATATTTTGTCAACGTTCTCAGAATCGAACCAAACTTGGGTTACAGGACCAGCGTAATGCTGCAAATTCGATAGCACAAGTTTTGTTGTGAAATGACAAACACACATGAAATTATGACGAGTGTCAGAACAGGCCGATACGGTATTTTTTGACAGATACGCGTTGATTCCGGTGTGCACGCACATCCAAATCAAGTTTCGTAAAATCTCACACGTTCGCGTTGACGATATGTGCCTTTCGATAAAATTCTCACACAACGAAGTTGCCTCATTTAGCGAAACGCACCCCTTTTCGGGAAAATTTGGGTTTAGGAAACCAAGTTTTTGACAGATTTTAACGCTGAATAATTAGCAGATAAATAAATAATAAAATAAACTAATTGAAGAGATTAAAATTTGGTTATGTTGTCTAAATTGCTGTTTAAGTAGAATATTAAAATATTAACTAGGATAGAAGAAAATTAGACACGAACATGGGAGGTTGGAACAGTTTCTGACCTCAAAACTCGATCATTTTTTCCTATTTTGCGTCGCGATTTGCGATCGACACTGGACACGATAAGTTAAACTAATTATACAAGGTTCTTGGGGGTCATATGATCTTCACATATGATTCGACGGATAGTTATTTGGATTACTGAGTAGGGAGATACATTGATGGGAAGAAGGGTACCTCGTATTGCTATGCTGCTCGGAATTTTGGGCGGCTGCTCGCGGGGATCTTGCGGCGCCGGTCAGACGGTCGATGGCATCGGTCGGTGTTCGTCTGGACTGGTGGTGAGATGCTGGTGGTGGTGGTCTCCTCTGTTTAGTTATATAGGGATTGAATGGGGGCGGTTCGGTATGGGAAAGGATAGGTCGGGGGCGGTTCTGGAAGAGGCAGTGAGGGGGTCGGCTGTTAGGGTGTTACTGTAGCAGCCGGTTCGGGTGGATTTGGTTTCGGGTTTGGGTAGCCGGGTTTAGTGTTTCGGGTATGGGTTCGGGTGGGTTTGTTTGGGTTTAGGATTTAATAATATAATTAACCATATATATATATATATATATATATATATATATATATATATATACTGTGTGTGTGTGTGTGTGTGTGTGTGTGTAGCTATCAAAAAATAGTTTTGGACCTCAATAAAATCCATTTTTTTAAAATACTCTAATATTAGTTGTACACCAAAAAATATATTTTTTGTGCAATATTATTAATTAATTACACATAAATATCTGTACATGAATATAATATATATTAATTAGCTAAAAAATAATAAAAATTCTCTCATAATCACAATAATTACATAATACCAATTTAAAATTTAATTCTAAAAAAAATCAGGGTGTTTACAATCTACCTAACTTAAAAGAATTGTGTCCTCGTAATTAAGAAAACGAAACATAACCGGTTAGGAAAAGTTTGCTCCAGAAGAGATAATGTGGTTGTATGGCATTTGTTAAAGCACGACACAAAGGATAAGGGACCATAAACAAGGAAAAAATCGAGAGAAAGGGTGAGGGTTTTGTTCAAGCAGAACACGTAGGGAAGCAATGAAAACTTTTTTCTAGGCAATGAGAGATAAGTAACTCAAGAGTAAAGGAGTCTGATTAGAGCGAGGATCAAATACAGCTTCTAAAAACTTGGGTATCACTTACATATTACTACTCTAGACCAACAAGTTTATGCTAACATAATACTTGGTATAAGCTAGGGATTGGAACTAACATGCACATGCTAAAGTATTACTAGGAATATTCGCTACTATAGCTAGCTATGATAAAACTAAATCTTACCCATATTAGCTACTCCTTGAGTCCGTGCCTCCTCCACTGTCATCGCAAAAGCCTGTCCACGTCCCTGTGGTGGTGCCCTATGCTGTTGCTGGGCCTGCTGGAATAGTGCTACCTGTGGTGCCAAGGGTGGCCTCGATTGATATCCTCTTGGTGCTGGTGGTCTGACTCCTCCAACTCCCGTCTGGGGTGCTCCCAGTGCTAGATAAGTTGGTCGATGTGGCTGCTGGATTAGTCTCGGGGCTGGTAAAGCTTGTTAGTTTACCATCAGTGTTCCCTCTCGACGCTCAGGGCAATCCCGGGCTGAATGTTGGCTGGATCCTCAAACCAAGCATAGTCCCAACTTGCGTCTGCACTCGCTCTCAATATGGCTTACCTTGCCACAGTAGTTACAAGTAGGAAGGGATGGGGCTCGTGATGCTGCTCTTTGTGGTGGATTCATCTGGGGTCGCTTTGCAGGCTCCTCGTGTGGTGTTCGAGCTGGTACTAATGCATACGATCTCTTCTGGCTGGACTCTCTCCTGTGGATGAGCTCCATGTGTCGAGCTGCAATAAGGACATCCGTAAAAGTAGTAGGTGCAACGGAGCCAATCTGTCTCTGTAGTTTAAAGCTAAGTTCGTCAAAGAACTTCTTTGCCTTCTCATCTTCTGTCGGAATTATAGTAGGGGTGAAGCGACTCAAACGGATTAACTCTGCATTATACTCTTCTACCGTCATGTTGCCTTGAGTGAGGTGGTTAAACTTATCCCTAAGTTTCGCTCTGGCAATGGTTGAAATATACATCTCCTGGAAGAGTTTAGAGAACTCCTCCTAAGTAACTTTGTCTGGTCTGAGTCATCTTTCCTCAGATAGCCACCAGTGATGTGTATTGCCCATCAACTACATCCTGACGGCAGTCATCCAACGCTCCGTTGGAAGCTCAGCTGCTTCCAATTGGTGTTGAGTTTTTGTGAGCCACTCATGAACTTCAGTAGGCTCTTCCTTGCCAAAAAAAGTATGGGGCTTCAGCTGGCGGAAATCAGTGATAGATCTTGTCGATGGCCGTCTAGCTTGTGGGTTCGCCTGCTCTAGTGCGGTCACTATATTGTTCCTCAGGTTCTTTTTCTGGTGACGATGAGCCTCTTGATGAACCTACTGTTGTGCTTGCATCATTGCATAGAATATTTGAAACATCTACTGTCCATCCATAGGCTATCCTGGTGGATAAACAGGCATCGGTGGAGTAAACTGCGACGGTGGTGGAACATCGTCTCGCCGGAACCTCGAGGCATGCTAATCTGCTTGATTGCTTTGTTGAGCGGAGGGATCTGCACTTAGTGGCGTTACCCCATCGTCGTAGGTGATCACAACACCTTGTGGTGTACCCACAGGAGTCTCATCGTTGGCTTGTGGGTCCATTACTCTGCATATAAAGAAAACTATGAGAGACGCATAGAGGAATCAAGGCATGATGCAAGTCAAGAAATTATTTTGAAGTTGATATAGAGGTCAAGAACGTGTCAACATATGGATGAGATCCTATAAATTATTCTATCCTAATTTGTAGGCTTTCTCGGTTCCTTCGTTGAAACCAAACTAATATAGTCGTAGACCTGTATGGGCCACCACAAAAACCATGTCACGCCCTAGTCCCAAAATATCGAGGGACTAGCCACGTGACAATGGCCAGCAGTACAACTCCAACGGACAAACCCAATTTAATGGACCCGTTAGAGTGCACTTAAGCTGTAATAAATAATAATGCAAGTCTACACCATCTATCTCTAATCTCATCCACAAAAAGTAAACACAAGTCAATATGATAGACCAGTCAAGATAATAGATAACGAAATATAGTCCATCAACAAGTCCAAATAAATAGTATCTCGGGGAATAATCCGACAAAATAAGAAAAGAGAATATCACCAATACATATGCCTATAAGTCCAGATATGAAATATCACTAAGCATAAATACTGAGTAAGTAACTGAATATTAAGGAGAAATCCTCTGGCACAACCTCGTCCTCTGGTGCCAGTACTGCTCCAGCTTTAGCTCATGTCCCATAAATCTCGGGGTAATTCTCCTCTGCTGTACCTGGGGACATAATTCGGATTCAGGTCCTCAGGGGACATAGCAAGGTACAAGAAACACTCAAGCCAAATAAAATATAGTAAATATAAACAGATCCTCAGGAAAAGCTATATAACCAGCTATGTGAAATACAAATGAGAATATCACTAGTACTCAGGCTAAGACCACTACAGGCTCTGTGTCTGGGAGCCCATAGTAGCAAGTAGTATCACGACTCCAGTATAAGTGCCAAAGCAAGTAGTATCATGAATTCCAGTAGTATAGTATATATATAATTATCCTGTAGCCTGTGTATCTCTCCCCATCCAATGTAACCTCATGTCTTATGTCCACGACATCTCATGTCTATAATACGCAAGATCATGACCTCTAGCTAGTACAACGAGTCATAATAATATCTCTATATATGCAAGTCTCATATCATGAATCATGTAAGCCTATACAGAATCACCATTAATAACTCAAGAAGATTATGTTACATGAAATAGTGTCAAGTGTCCTACGGTATGACGTACTTGGTAAAGCAAGCACGTAAAAATAGGATTGTGGAATCAAATCCCTAAATGATGTTACACGACTCCGCGTACAACGTTGACACCCGAATCTTATTCGGACGCTAAGCAACGTCGTACGGTCCTAGGTTGAACAGGTACATCACATAAGTATATATATATATATAAAGAACACAATAAATTAATATATCTAGATCTCTGGAGGTTTGGCAAGGTACACTTGTCTGGGCTTTGAACTCCGTCAATTGCTTGTGTAAAAGTGGAATTCCAATTACACCTCTGGATATTATAAAAAATATCACCAATGCTCTCAGAATACTTAAAATAGCTAGGATTGACTACCCATAAGTCCAATTTGGATACATAGACAGAATTGTCAGTTTTGGATTAAAGCAGGGTCTACATGTATCCCACTTCGCACCAAAAAATATGCCAGAGACAAAGTTCTCTAAATTCATCAAACTTAGTGTCTACGAGTCCAGAACGATGATACAAACCCAACAGAACATCCAAAACTGGATTTCGATGAGCCGATCACGAAATCGTCCGTCATGTGGAACCGTGGGGCCTACAAAATAATGTTTTGTCAATGTTCTAAGAATCAAACCAAACTTGGGTCACATGATCAGCGTAATGCTGCGAATCTGATGGCATAAATTTTGTCGTGAAATGACAAGCACACACGAAATTATAACGAGTGCAAGAACAGGCCGATACGATATTTTTTGACAGATACGGGTTAATTTCGGTGTGCATGCACATCCGAATTAAGTTCTGCGAAATCTCACACGTTCGCGTTGACGATACGCACCTTTCGGTAAAATTCTCACACGACGAAGTTATCTCGTTTAGAGGGACGCACCCCGTTTCAGAAAAAATTTGGTTGAGGAAACCAAGTTTTTGACAAATTTAACGCTAAATAATCATCAGATAAATCAACAATAAAATAAACTAATTAAAGAGATTAAAACTCGGTTATGTTGTCTAAATTACTGTTCAAGTAGAATTTTAAAATATTAACTAGGATGGAAGAAAATTAGACACGAACATGGGAGGTTGGATCAGTTTCTGATCTCAAAACTCTGTCATTTTTTTCTATTTTGTGTCGCTATTTGCGATCGACACAGGATACGATAAGTTAAACTAATTATACAGGGTTTATGCGGGTCATGTGGTCTTCACATAGGATTCGACGGATAGTTATTTGGATTACTGAGTAGGGAGAGACATGGATGGGAAGAAGGGTACCTCGTATCGCTATGCTGCTCGGGATTTTTGGGCAGCTGCTCGCGGCGGTCCAGCAGTCGATGGCATCGGTCGATGTTCGTCTGAACTGGTGGTGAGATTCTGGTGGTGGTGGTATCCTTTGTTGGGTTATATAGGGAGTGAATGGGGGGATTTCGGTATGGGAAAGGATGGGTCGGGGGGCTGTTCTGGGAGAGGAAGTGAGGGGGTCGGCTGTTAGGGTGTTACTATAGCAACGGGTTCAGGTGGGTTTGGTTTCGGGTTTGGGTAGCCGGGTTTAGGGTTTTGGGTATGGGTTCGGGTGGGTTTGTTTGGGTTTAGGGTTTAATAATATAATTAACCATATATATATATATATATATATATATATATATATATATATATATATATATATATATATATATGTGTATGTGTGTGTGTGTGTGTGTGTGTGTGTATAGCTAT
Organism: Iris macrosiphon; assembly: GCA_036927795.1. Taxonomy (NCBI): domain Eukaryota; kingdom Viridiplantae; phylum Streptophyta; class Magnoliopsida; order Asparagales; family Iridaceae; genus Iris; species Iris macrosiphon. Next base: position 46,336,731 of record JAYESA010000008.1, read on the forward strand.
CAAAAAATAGTTTTGGACCTCAATAAAATCCAAAATTTTTTTACAATACTCTAATATTATTTGTACACCCAAAAATATATTTTCTGTAAAATATTAGTACATGAATATAATATATATTAATTCTCTCTTAATCACATAAATATCAAAAAATAGCTATCAAAAAATAGTTTTGAACCTCAATAAATCCAAAATTTTTATTAATTAAATACACATAAATATCTGTACATGAATATAATATATATTAATTAGCTAAAAATAATAATAATAATTCTCTCTTAATCACAATAATTAGTTAATACCAATTTAAAATTTAATTCTAAAAAAAATCAGGGTGTTTACAGTTGAAGAACTATCAGTTGGCAGAGTTGCTCCCAAACAAATATATTCCCTTGTTCGATAGAAAGATGACACAAACAAGTCAACGATGAGAACTATCTACAACGCCTTATCGAGATCAAAAATGGCTAGTATGAAATGTAGAATGGCGATGCAGCAAGTATTGAAGTTGCTTGCCGAGAATCACTATGTGGAGTATCATAGAATATATCCTCCTAGTAATGAAGTTCTTTCAATGTTTTGGACACATCCCGATTGTACACACTTAGCCAGGTCCTTTGCTGACGTGTTGGTCCTTGATTGCACATATAAGACTAATAAATTCAAGATGCCTCTTTTTTACGTCGTTGGCTTTACGTCCATGGGACAAACATTTTCAGTCGCTTTTTGCTTCATAAAAAATAAGACAGTTGATGATTACACATGGTCGTTGACAAAAGTAAAGTCACTTTACGTTGGACACAAAGCGCCCTCAATTTTTGTTATTAACAGAGACTATGCCCTAATGAATGCTATATCCAACGTATTTCTTCATGCTCATAGACTTTTATGTACTTGGCATATAAATCGGAATATCCAAGCGCAATGCAAGAGCAAGTTTGAGAAGATTGATGGAAAAATTGACACCGATCGCTTCGAAAAATTCTACAGTGATTGGAACCTTATTTGGCACACGAGTACCCAAGACAACTATGACACAGCATGGTACTTGTTCAAGAAAAAGTGGGAGACGAGCAATCCAACGTGCATTTCATATATCAAAGATACTTGGATTGAACCACATAAAGAATAATTCGTCTTGGCGTGGACGAATACGGTGAAGCACTATGGCACAATCACCACAAACCAGGTCGAACAATTCGTCTTAGAGTTGGAGTCTCGCCTTGACTTCTACTCAAAGATATTTAGCGAAGAAACGGTTGGAGTCATGTTAACAACCATACCTTGCACGGACACTGTTGCCGGAGAAGCACATTACATGTCCATCCCTGTGGCTGCATATCTTTTTTCTAACGGGTATAAAATACCACTTGTTGTTATTTCAAAGGACACTAACAATACTTTCTTTCCAATGTGCGCTCCGTCAGCAGAACATAGACTGTCCAATCTATGCACAATAGGCATTGTCGGTCAACACTTTGTCATACCGAAGTTGATCGCTCATTCTCCAGTTCCGCCACCTGCAATGATTTGGTTAAAACATGCACCGACGGAAGCAATGTCTTGGATAACACCGTACATGGCAGCAATAGATTCTTACAAGAAGTTATTGAAGATAGAGGAGGCCAAAGACATGCTGCATGACTATATTGATATATTAATTGACTGATACGAATAAATGTATTAGTGGCTATCTGACTGATCTAGGATTTTGGGAAGTGGGTACCAATGTGTATCACTGTGTATCGAAGTTCGATTTTGTGTATCAGTGACTATCTGACTTATATGAATCAATGCTTGTTGTATCATCTTGTTTGGATTGGCTCTAGTGATATGGTATCAGACTTAATTTTGATATGGTGTTTTTGAGTGTTTGCACTAGTGTTTTTTGAGTATCAAATATGAATATGTATCATAGTTTGCACTAGTGTTTTTTGAGTATCAAATTTGTATCAATTACTGTCCTTGAGTATCAGTGAAACTTTATCAATTACTTCGCCTAATTTGTATTTTTTTGAGTATTAATTACTTCTCCTTGAGTATCAGTTGCTGTTGCTTTGGCACAGCCTTGGCACATCAAAAAAAAAAAAAAAAAAAGGCTAAAAAAGGCTGATAATAATAGCACTACAAAATACACTCAGGTTTGTCCAATTTTTTTTTCTAAATTTTTTACTTAAAATTTTACTCGAGGACTATTTTATGGACCGATATATATGATCCAGCACGACCCAATATACTGGACCGGGCCAGTCCGGGCCCACGAATAAAGGGGCCAGACCGGTATATGGGCCAATTTTTCGGACCAGATTCGTGCTGGACTGGCCGGTCCGGCCCAATTGACAGGTCTATCCAAAATTAGACTAGTTATTAAATTATCAAAGTTGGACTTCAAAATACATATATAGAATTATTGTTTTCAAAATATATATACATTTTTTATCGCAAAATATGTATAGAATTGAGGGTATTTACATATTTGTATAAGTTTTATTTGGTTTTGGATCGAAACAGAAAATCTAAAATTAAAACCGAATAAAAATTTTTAGTATTTTAAAAAATTAAATTTTTTTTTTTAATCCGAACCGAATCTCTTATTCAGTTTAATTCAGCTAAATTTGATTTTCGGTCCAAACCAAACAATGCTCACCTTAGACACAAAGGAAAGAAAATGAATGAGGGTGTGAAGAGAAGAAAGAGGAAAAGAAATGAGAGAATAAGAAAGGAGAGAGCGTGTTGGCTGATGTGGGAGATTAAGGATGGGTGTCAAGTACCCTAATTCATACCAATCATAGACACCCACAAGAAGCACAAAGAGATTTAAGCCAACATAAATTAAAATATGATAGTTAAAATAAAGAAGTATTTCGGAGTACTTTCTGAACATAAGATCAATGATTTATTTTTATGTATAAACTGCATATGAAGGAGGGCTAATCATTAATTGTTTTTCCGGTCGTGTAGTCAAGTTAATTTATTTTCAGATTTATTAGTGTTGTACTATTATATAATCCAAATTATAATCCAAATACTGGGATATTTGAATTATATAGATTCTAAACTAAAAAATATTTATTCAGAGATAACAAAGTTATTTTTCAAGCCCTAAAAAGAGAATGAATTGTATCCCACTTTATTGGTCATATTTTAAGGTACATTTCAGTACTTTACTATAATATAAGTCATTTTCCACATTTAACATTTAACGAATTCCGTCCAACATAGACGGTCAACTGGGTTGTCCAATTTTTTGGACCAAATTGTCTCCGTCTTCTATCCAAGTTGCCGGCAGCCCCGCCCCCTCCCCCTCCCCCTCCCCGCTCAGCCTCTGCCATCACCAGTACCAGCATCACCACCACCATCACCATCACCTTCACCTTCACCTTCACCAACACCAACACCAACACCACCCCTACCACCTTCACCTGCTCCCCCGCTCCCCCACGTCGCCACCCCCCTACCCAGCGCCCGCGCCCCCCGCTCGACCATGGCGCCACTCCCCCGCATCCCGCGCGACCCCGCCAACCTCCCCCGTGCGCTCCACGCAGCTATCCCCGCCCTCTGCGCCTCCACACTCCCGCGGCCGCCCCCGCAACAACCCCCCCCCCCCCCCCCCCCCGCGCTCCCGCGGCCACCCCGCGCAGCAACGGCGCTGCCCCCCGGTCGTCGCACTCCCTCGCGACGCGTGGCCCCCCTCCGTCGGCGCGCGCCCTCACCGTCGTACACCCCTCGCAGCTGTTTGTGGTATTAAACGAAAGAGATGAAAGTGTATTTCAATGACGGGGTTTGTGCGAAACCCGCGCCCTTTGGTTTACAAACAAACTTGTACAATTTGATCCTATGCGAGGATGTGGGAGTACAATTTATTTAATCTGGGTAAAAATTGCTATAGGTGTCTGATCTGCGGTCGATCACTTTAGCCCTTAGACTACACGATGTTGAAGAAGTGCCGTGGAAGACAGGATGCAGCTTCGGAGGTTGCAAAGGAGGGTGGATGCGCGATGCTGAAGGTCGTCGCTCCCTATTCCTTGCCTGAGCTCTGTATTCTTCTCTCTCTCTCTATCTCTCCCTCTTGATCTCCGGTTTGATGACCTTGTTCGATTCTTCTTTCAAAGTTTCGACCTTTGATCTGATGTTGGTATTCTTGACCAAATTTTCCGACCTTGTTCCCCATTGACAGGGGCCTCTATTTATAGAGTCTTTGGTGACAGCGACCATTCCGTTGGTGTAGCAACCGAGGAGTGGAAAGTACAGCACCCTTTTACACAACGGTTAAAGTAACCAATGCCTACGTATAGATGATCTTTTGACTGAGCGGGTGACGTGGGTCCAACTAAGGGGACACAACACGTACGGTTGCTACTAAGATCACGGCGTAAAAGCCACGTGGGTAGGTATCCATTGTGTAGAAGAGGTTGGCGTAGAAGCCAAATGTCCGTCACCATGGCATAGAAGCCAAGTAGGCATAAAAGCCGAACAGGCATAGAAGCCGAGCAGGCATAGAAGCCGAGTAGGCATGGAAGCCGAGTAGTCGTAGAGACTGAGTAGGCGTGGAAGCCGAGTAGGCGTGGAAGCCGAGTAGTCGTAGAGACTGAGTAGGCGTGAAAGCCGAGTGAGCACAGGCCCTGAATGGGCGTAGAAGCCGCTGCATATCGTGCCAGAATGGGCGTAGAAGTCGCTTGAGCACAGATCCTGAATGGGCGTAGAAGCCGCTGCGTACCGTGCCAGGGTGCTGATGTGGACGTCTTTAGCCGGAATTACGGCTTTTGGAGATATAATCAAATCTTTGACAGAGATTTGCCATCATCCTGTGCATTAAATGTGGAGACGTGCCTTGAGGGGAAACTGTCACCGCTCTGTGCGTTTTGACGGAGGGAAGTGCCTCGAGCCCTGTACGAAGCACAGCTTTTGACGTGGTAGGCGGTTTGTCTTCCGCGGAGCGTAAAACAGCCCATGTTTGCCTGTGTAAAACAAGGCAGCGTGTTCCCTTTGTACGCGAAGGAACGATTTACGTCGGGAGATTTTAGTAAGCGCCGGTTTGGTGATATTTTAACCAAATCCTCTGTATTAAATGCCGAGATCCGCCATCATTACTGTGGGGCGTGTCCCGAGTGGTCTGCGATCGTTTCCAACCGTCGTCTGGGTAGCCGTGCAGCACTTTCTGTCAGGAGTCAGAGGTCAGTTTTTACTGTGTGACTGGACAGTTTTTTTTTCTGGAAGACGAAGCGTTCCTCGTACGCTTTAATGCTGCTTTGAGAGCGGCTAGGTTTTACGCCATTGAGGCGATGAAGAACCCCTTTTTTACGCCGGATGGCTCTGAAGGCTTCTGTTTACGCTGCTCTGCATTAAGACGCTGCGTAGATCTTCCAAGCGTATTTTTCATGCTTCTACAAGACCCCCTTCAAAGTTTTTAAATTCCTCGGAATTTGAAACGCTTTGAATGAAGCATGAATGGCCCCTCGTAACTCGAAACGTTTCTGAATGGAGCGTTGAAACGGTCGATGCTGACTTTATGGCAGATTTATTAGGGACCGCTGTGATCTCTTTTGCCTATAAAAGGCTGGGGGGTGAACCTATTTTCATCATATACCCATTGTCATGCAGAGATGATCGCCGGAGTTCGTCGGGTCGATCTGAGGAAGAAGGAGATCATGTTCTTCCAGCATATAGGGAGCCGTAAAAGACGGCGTCTTCGAGCAAGTGTCCACTGCAACGATGGATCATGGAAGGACATCTTAGCCTCCCTTGCTCGGGATAATCAGCAACTTTGTATGACGTTGCCCCAGGAGAGAGGAAGGGTCGAATTTGACCACGCAGTTTGTAGACTGTTTATTTTTTCCTGAGGCCCCCGCGGACGAGATCAGACAAACCGTAATCTGTCGTCCTGATGGGGTTGGGTTTAAAGAAACCCCAATCGGATCGTCCATGGCGAATGGAGGATCTTCTTGTTCATTACTGTGGAAGTAAATGAACCGCCATGGAAGAAGAGGAAGACCTGCACCGGCACGAGAATCTGTCAGTGCAGCTTCTGGGCGATCTTCGGACGACGAGGGGGGATCTCCTTTGTAGACGGAGTTTCCCTCAGATGTAATCATAAAAAATAGAGAAAAACCCTTGTAGATTGGATTTCCCTCATATGTAATCATGATTTTAATCTTTAATAAAATCGTCTTCTCCTCCATATGATCGTCTTGCCATCCGTTGCTTGTGAAGTCTGAATATGTACAGCTTCAACACGTCTGAATCTTTACGCCGACTCTGATAGAAAGAGTATTAGGCCCCTGTCCTTCACGCATAGCGAATAGTCCATAGAACGTTGCTGAGCATTTTTGAACATTTAGAACTGTCCTGTTGCTAGGACTGAGGGACGGCGTAGGATTTCTGAACTGTTGCCTCTCTGATGAGCGGGATTTCGTCTTTGTTCAGAATTTGTCTTCAAGAATGATCTCTCGAAACTCCCTTGGAACAGGGTCGAGGTTTTTGGCTGTCAAACTGAGTTGCCACTTTGATAGACGAGATGTTCAGACTGGAATCTGGATGAACCTCCAGTTTTCTGGACCCGAGAGGAGTAATTTCTCAATGTTTGAACTCTGTATACCTCGGGTACTTGGGATGCTTTGGGTCAAGAACGAGTATCTTCTGTGTGAACTCTTTGTAATTGACCGCTTTGGGACTGTTTGGATATGCAGAAAGTCGTGGAGCGGGAAATCATGTATGTAGCCTCTTGAGCGTAAAATACCATCGAGCGTGGAATCGTAGACTTGTGGTTCCTGAGTGTGAAGTCGTAGGTTTGTTGCCTCTCGAGCATAGAATGCTACCGAGCACAAAGGCATCCGGGCAAGAAAAAACCATAGACTTGTAGCTGTCGGACGTAAAGTCGTTAGATTCGTAGCTGTCGAGCGTAGAGAGCTCCTTTAGCGTAGAACTGTTGATTTGTTACTCCTGAAAAGAAAATTTCTTCGAGCGTGAGGTTTGCGGATCTGTTGCTGCTGAGCGTAAACTGAGCGCCACCGAGCGTGAGATCATCGATTTGGTATCTGTTGAGCGTAAAGTCATGGATTTGTGGCCTCTCGAGCATAAAAGCTACCGAGCACAAAGGCATTCGGGCGTAAAACCGTAGACTTGTAGCTATCGAGCGTAAAACTGTAGATCCGTTGATGTCGAGCGTAGAAAAGCCCCTTTAGCGTAGAACCCGCTGAACCGTCTTATACGAAAAACCTTTCGAATTCGCTGACTGTCCGTCTTTCGAGGGTAGTGGGCTGACGTAGCATCCAATCATAACCAACTATTAATTGCGAGATTTGGTTAGAGTCTCGAGGGGTTCGTCCGAGGATTCGAGGAGTCGACCCGGACTGTATATATATCCCAAGCTTTTGAGAGAAAAACTTTTTATCTGCCTTCTGCGAAAGAGAGCTTTCGACTGTTCGAGTTTTTCTTCGTTCATTCTCCGAGCACTTTGAGTCTTCAGAAATGGCATCGAAACAAACCCCCTCTGCTAAGGGAAAGAGCATAGGTTCTTCTTCTCATTCTTCTGTCCCGGCGAGGGAATCTCCGGTCGGGCAAGGTGAACTTTCCTCTGAGGGGAGCATCCCGCCGACGACTAGCGCACCCGGCTTTAGAGGTAGAACTTTTTGGGATGACACAAACGATGAAAAACCCTTCGCACACGTTGAACGTGACTGCTCTAGGTCGTCTTCTGTGCTGATAGCCTCTTTTGAGGAAGATGACGCACGGAGGCGTTTTTATCTTTTATGCCCATATTTCTAATGTGTCAGCGTAAAGACTCCATATTTTCGTAGCTCTGAGCGTAAATAGCTCGGGCTGCCGAAAATTGGCGTATTTCATAAAATCTGAATTTTACGTTCTGTGGAGGAGACTTCCGGCGTAAGGTGACCAAATTTGTACAATCTTGGCGTAGAGCACAGACTATCGTTTCCTTGGTTCGTGCGTTTGTGCCAGACTTGTAATGACATATCTTCTTTGCATTATCTTGCAGTTGATCTGGGTGAGTCCCCATTGGCTGAGGTGATGGGCTTCGCTGCCGGGATGCTGCACTCAAACTATCTGGAGGATCTGTCCCATGTGGCATTTCCCATCTCTGGACCCCAGTATCCTGAGGGAAGGGAGCTCCTGATATCGGCCCAGGATGAGCGAATGCTATTGAGTATGATCAATGGCGAACCCTTGGTACGTGTAGATGGGGAGCAGTACATAAAGTCGGCTTTCCTTTTTGGGGACATGATCGATAAACAGTCCCAGACGAAGCCCAAAAGGGAGCCTTGGGTTTTCCCTGCCGGGGATTTGGTCTTGTACCTGCCGACGATGCCGAGGGATTATCCCATCTCGGCCTTCTCCCATGCGACGCATCCCAGGAAGATGTCATGGAAGCTGACTCTTGATCTTCACGGGAAGCCGGGGAAGATCTTTCATCTGAAAGGCGCTGACCAGGGGTCGTTTGTTAGTCGCCCTTCTGGCGTTGTGACGCTGTTCCGGGGACTGTGCCCGGGTAGTGTCCCGAGTGAAGTTAGCTCGGTGATCCAGCCTGTCCAGCTGTCGACCTTCTGTAACGACTTCATGAGTCGAGGTGGGGTGTATCCCAAGGAGAATCCTCGGTGCAATGGGTGGATCGCCCCAACGAACTCCCGATGGAGATGCCTAGTTGGCTGGGCCTTGACGCACTTCCGAAGAGAGCTGGAGGGCATCGGACTATATGCCGTCGTGAGTGCGACGAGTGTTGGGTTGCCTCCCAATGCTAATTTGTTCTTGGCACTGATGGAGCGGTATATTCCGTTCACCGGGACCTTCGCCACTCCACTGGGGGAGTTGGGATTGGCGCTCCACGAGATGGCAGTTGTCTCGAGACTGCCGATAGGGGATACCCCATATGAAGAGTACGTTCCTACCAACCGGGAGTTGGAGGATTTGGACCCCCGGGTGGCGAAAGTATATCAAGAGCTGATGTGTCAGTACTTTGCGTGCACCGCTTTTTATGACGAGCCCTCTGATTTGGCCCACACCACTAAGTGGATGTCCTATCTCTTCTTCCATCGGGCTAGGGCCACCAAGTCGGAGAAAGCTTCGGGGGGCAAGAACGAGCCCGTGAACTGCTTGGGCGTCCTCAGTGACCAGGTCATTGCGGCTCTTATGGAAGACGCCAAGGCTCCAGATCAGATTCTCGTTGAGGGGGTAGGAAAGTACCCCGAAGGTACAAAGGCCTACAGTTATTTGAGGTGCTGTCGCAGGCCTCTGTCTAAGGAAGCCCAGCTGGCTGGTTTCCTCTCCATATGGCTGCGTCGAGTGGTGGTGCCCGGTATCGCGTCCGCGGATCGCATTCACCGGAACATCCTATGGCCCGCAGTGCGTCTGGTGTTTGGGGCAAGACTGGGCTTGCTTCCTGCCATGGTGTGCCGTATACAGGCTGGCCTGAGGGCCATGACTGATGGGTTGCTCTCTGATGAAGCTCGGCGTGAGAGTTTCCCCAGGGTGGAATTACCGTACTTGTACCTGATGGGATGGTTAATTCTCCACAATCCCCGGGTGATGTCTCCCGGTTCCGGTAGCAGCTCAGGGGGTATATTCCTGCTGAATTACAGGGATTCCCTCTGGAATGTAAATACAGTCTTAGACTGTCGACTGGCGTTGAACCTCAGCCACGGCTGGAAGATCCTTTGTACTCCCCCTCCTGTGCATCGTAACCAGTCAGGGCTGTGGCTTGAGAATTCAGGTCGAGAGAAGACCGTTCTTTCTCCGGAGGCGTTTAATTGGTTGGTCTATATTAGACCTTCCCATCTGCTGTATAGGAGCGAAGACCATTGCTTCTTCGAGCCCTACCTGCCTAGTCGGTTCGCCAGGCAGTTCGGGTACGACCAGTTGCATGTGGGCAACGCCGTCACCAGCTTCAGGTCCAGGGGTAGACTCATTGATGGAGCTAGAAGGTGGCGATATTTTATCATAGGTTGTACGGGGGTAATTTTTATCGTGCCGGTCGTTTCAACCTCTACGGAGCTGCGCATCCTTCACTCCTACGCCCAGTTTTATGTGGCGGTTAACACTTTTCACCGTGATTTCGACAGGCGTGGGAGCTTCAGGGTTCCTTCTGTCAAGCCTGGGGGAAGGGTCGAAGTCTCCTCGGTTTCTTCTGACGAGGGGGAGGAATCTGGTACTCCGAACGAGCCTCTGGTGTCGCTGCCGAGGTGTGTGGTGCCTCTGCCGGCGGGGGCTCTGGTAGTCTCTTCTGGGAAGCGACGGACTTCTGCTCCGAAGGAAGCTTCCCTTCGTAAGAGGAGGAAGGAGACGGTTGCTCGTCCTCTTCGCCTTCCTGGTGTTGAGGCTCCCGGGAATGAGCCTTCATCTCCCTGTATCAGGGACGATTCTTTGGCCGGAGGTTCCTCGCCTTTCAGAGGGGGACCTTCTACAGTTCTGGCTGGCGGCGCCGGAGAGTCCTTGCGGGAGGCTGCTGTCGCTGCGGCTGCTCCAAGCAGCGGAGCGGGATTGCCTGCGTGGCCCCAACAGATGGGAGAATCTCCCCGGAGGTCAGTAGTGGGCGAAGTTACTTCTGCGTTAGCGAGCGCGCTTAGCGAGACTCCGACTGATGAACCTCGACCGCGTCTCGGGGAAGGCTTGACCGAACTCTTGGCGATGTCGGTCGGCCCACCTCCTTCTCCAGGTATGACAGTTCGTATCGCGTCATTAAGGTATGGTTTAGCTACATCTATGCAGATGCGTCGTATATGCCGTTGGCTCCGGGTAAAATATCATTTTTGATGTTTCCTTCTAGGAGGATTACCACTGTGTCTGATATTTTGCTTTCTTGTCCTCTTTTCAGGGGATGACGTCCACGGGGAGTACGGCGTTGAAGCGCCTTCCGGCTTTGTTCTGGCTCCTGGCGGTGACGTGGAGGCGCCAGATTTTGAGGCAGAAGTGTCTTCGGGGGCTAGCTCGCCCGGAGAGGTTTTATCGTCTCAAGGGGAGGATGAACTGGTCATCGTGACCTCGCCTATCGCGAGTATGCCAATGACTTCGATTGTCGCCATCGTACCTTCTTCGGCCGTGCCACCTGTTGAGGCGGCGGTTGCTACCTCGTCTGCAATTGTGGCCGCTCCGGGCGCTCAGTCGGGTCTAGTCGCGTTGATCGAGCAGCATACCAGCCTCGTCTATACTGGCTTAAAAACGATGATACCGATGGTGTTGGCGAAGAACCTTGACTTCGAGCTCCTGAAGAAGACTTCTCAGCTTTCGATCGAGGTTGTCAGGGGGCTTGGCAATCTTGGAGTAGCTGATGCTCTGGAGGTGGTGGTTAATGGTTTAGAGCAACCCATTAACGAATACTTGCAGCGGACTGAGGGCAGCCTAGATGCTGATGTCCAGGCTCGATACGACCTCATGACTGAGCGGCTCGCTACGAAGCTTGAAAGCCTGGACAACTCTATCCAGACGCATAAGCTGGAGATGGATAGGAGAAGAGCTGTTGTGGAAGAAGCCCTTGCCGTTGAGATGCAGTGTCGATCCGAGCACGAAGGGAATGCGGCGAGGGCCTCCAAGCTGAGGGAAAAACTTGCTCGGGCAGAGGAGTGGGCTTCCCAGTTGTTGGCAGGTTTGGAGGTAGCGATTGGTCGACTGAGCGTAGCGCGATGGGATCTGGACCGTGCGGAAACAGCCCGTGCGGGCTGTCTTCGGGCAAGGGCTAATCTGACCCTTACGCATACCCCGGAGGCACGGCTGGAGCAGGCTCGCGCCGATGCCTTGGCTCTTAGGAATGAGAGGATAGCTGTACTGGAGCGGCAGATTCATGGCCTGATTACTCCGCCATCTTGATGTATCCCTCCTTATGTAATTCCGCCTTCTTCTGGAATGAATAACAGCGACTCTTTTCTGACTGTTATGGACCCGTCATTTCGGAATATAAATGACAGTTTTTTTTTGCGAGTGGTTTTGTCAGAATTAAGATTCTCGCTATATTCTGCCCGAGCAGGGGGGTTAAGCGTAGTATCTTTTCAGGAATTTGCCGTTGATGGGAGCCATTAATAGGTCTCCGTTGGGCTGGGCTATCCTGTAGGCGCCGTTTGAGAACGTTGTCTCGATTACGTAAGGGCCTTCCCATTTGGGCTGGAATTTGCCCTTATTTCTGTGAGTTAGGATCATCGGCCTTCTCACGGCTAGAACTAGCTCGCCGACCTTGAACACCCTTTCCTTTACTTTATGGTTGAAAGCCCTGGAAATGCGTGCTTGGTAGAGCGCGATGCGCTGTTGAGCTTGGAGGCGTTTTTCGTCTAATCCTTCTAGCTCTTGGAGCCTTAACAGGTCATTTTTTTCTCGAGTTAGCTCTTTGGTCACGGCTATTCGGAGCGACGGGATCTGGATTTCAACGGGGAGGACTGCTTCGCTCCCGTAAACCAGCGAGAATAGGTGCAGCCTGTCGGTGTACGTACTGTTGTGCGGTATGCCCAGAGACATTCGCCCAGCTTTTCGTGCCAGTCCCTTTTGTTCGAAGAGACGAATTTCTTTAAGAGTTTGATAATGGTTTTGTTGAAAGCTTCCGCCCAACCATTAGCAGCTGGATAGTACGCCGTAGAGGCAATATTGTGTATCCGGTTATTATCGCAAAACCGATGAAACGCTTGGCTGATGAACTGGGGCCCATTGTCGTGGATTATCCTTCGGGGTATCCCGAAGCGATAGATGACGTGATGCTTGATGAAGCTGATTACGTTGGACGCCTTTACCTCAGCGAGAGGGATTGCTTCGGCCCACTTGGAAAAGTAGTCCGTGATGGCCAGTATGAACTGGTGACCCCCGGAAGAGGATGGGTGAATAGGACCGATGATATCCATCCCCCATGCTTCGAAAGGCCAGGATGCGACCGTAGGGTGTAGATGTTCTGACGGTTGATGTATGAAGTCTGCGTGAACCTGACAGGCTCTGCAATACCTTGCATACCGTATCGCGTCTGCGATCATAGTAGGCCAGTAATAGCCCATCCTCCTGATGCGGTCTTGTAGCTTAGGCCCGGGTTGATGCGCTCCGCATACGCCGTCGTGAGCTTCACGGATCATCTGTTGTGCCTCGGTGCCAGCGAGACATCTTAGCAGCAGTCCGTCGTAGGTCCGGCGATACAGGTATTGTGAAGATGCATCGAAGTAGAAGCGTAACGATCATCTCTTGACGGATACTGCTTCTTTGGGGTCCTCTGGCAAGATTCCGTACGCCACAAAATCTATGAAGGGATTCGTCCAATCTCTTGTAGGAGGATCGGCGTTTACAGCGTAGCTGCGTTCTAGGTGACAGCTGTTCTTCACACAGAATAAATCTCTGTTAAGAAGGATTACCGAATCTTGCCTTCTTATAGGGGTAGCTAAGTCCGCAGCTAGGCTGGCCAGGGCATCGGCTTCCAGATTCTGAGATTGAGGTACATGCTCTAGGAAGAACCCTTTGAACGTCATGGCTATCTCGACTGTCGCTCGGTGGTAGGGGATGAGGTCTGGATTCCGGACTTCGTATATCCCCCTGACTTGGTTGACGATGAGTAGAGAATCACCGAAAGCTTCCAGGGATTCTACCCCCAGCTCTTTAGCGACTTGGAGCCCGATTAGCAGAGCGTTGTATTCTGCCACATTGTTGGAGCAGGGCTCACTAAGAGAATATGCTCGGTAGATGACGAGCTGATCCGGAGTAACTAGGACGACTCCCACTCCTGAAATGACGTTTCCCTTAGGACCGACTCTGGAGGCGCCATCGAAAAATAGTCGCCATACGTCACTTTCTCTTGCGAAATTATATTCCGCAACTTCATCGGGGATGTCTTCGTATAGTTTGGAGGTCTCCGGGATTGGATGAGCTGCTAGGAAGTCGGCCAGTGCTTGGCCTTTGATGGACTTCTGTGGGATGTAGACCATGTCATATGGCGTCAGCAGCATCGCCCAAGTTGCGAGTCGGGAGTTAAGGGCACTTGGCTTGCTCATCAGCACCCGGAGAGGGTTGATCCTGGAGATGATATGAATAGTCTGGCCGGTGACATAGTGTCGCATCTTCTGGACAGCGAACATCAGAGCCAAGCATTCCTTCTCCACTGGGTTGTACCGGTGTTCGGCCCCGACCATCATCCTGCTGAGGTAGTAGATAGCCTGTTCATGACCCGCATCGTTCTTCTGTGCAAGGAGAGCTCCTAGCGAATGATCCATTGCCCGAACGTACAGCAAGAAGGGTTTTCCCATGATGGGAGGCACCAGAACTGGTGGACTGGTTAGGTAGCGCTTGATATCCCCAAACGCTTGCTGACAGGTTTCATCCCATATGAAGGACACACCTTTCTTCATGAGGTGAGAGAAGGGCTGACATCTCCCCGAGAGGTTGGATATGAATCGCCGGATGTAAGCCAGACGTCCTTGGAACCCCCTGAGTTCCCTCAGATTACGGGGCGATCGCATTGCTACGATCGCCTGGACTTTGTCAGGGTCTACTTCGATGCCTTTGGCGGTAATGACAAATCCCAGAAATTTGCCACTGGATACCCCCAGAAAGGACTTTGTAGGGTTCATCTTGAGTTGATGCTGGCGCATTAACTCGAATACCGCCCTCAGGTCTCGAATGTGATCACCTTTGAGGCGGCTTTTGACAGCTATGTCGTCCACATAACACTCCATTGTTTTTTGTAGCTGCTCACGGAATATGTTACTCATAGCCCGTTGGTATGTAGCCCCGGCGTTCTTTAATCCGAAGGGCATGACCGTATAGTAATATACCCCCAGTGGTGTCCGGAAGGCAGTGTGCTTTTCGTCTTCCGGATGCATCTTGATCTGATTGTATCCCGAGAACCCGTCCATAAAAGACATACGCTCGAAGCCGCAGGTGTTGTCGATCATGATGTCCGTGATGGGAAGGGGGAATTCATCTTTGGGGCAGGCCGCATTCAGATCTCGGTAGTCGATGCAGATACGTACCTTTCCATTTTTCTTCATGACTGGGACAACGTTGGCGACCCAGTCGAGATATTGTTCTTCCCGGATGAAACCGCAGGTTATCAACTTCTTGACTTCATCCTCGATGGCGTCCATCATATTCGGGCAAAACCGACGTTGGTGTTGTTTCACTGGCTTCGAATCGGTCGAAATATTGAGCTTATGAGTAGCTACCCTCGGGTCTAGGCCTAGTATGTCCTCATAACCCCATGCAAAGATGTCGACATATTCCTTTATCAGCTGTATGATCTCTTCCTTTTCAACTGGGGGAAGATTGTTACTGACAAATATTGGCTTTGGTGAGAGCTCACCCCCAATGTTGACTTGGATAACTTCGTCCTTGGTGGGAGGTTCTCTCTGCTCGAAGTGGAATTCCCACTGTGTATCCATTTGTTGAGCCCAGGGGTCGTTCTCGAACGCGACAAACTTTGTGATTGTGACTCCATCGGGGATGAAGGTACACATCTGCTCAGAGGTGATATGGACATGGCAGTTTTTGTGGACTTAACATCACTGGCGTGCTTAGAATTTAAGTACGAATGTTAAGTGTAGATGACAATCAATATCAGAGGTAATATGGACATGATAACTGACGGTCGAAAGTTTTATTCAGAGGTAATATGAACATGACAAACTTTGTGATTGTGACTCCATCGGGGATGGAGGTACACATCTGCTCAGAGGTGATATGGACATGACAGTTTTTGTGGACTTAACATCACTGGCGTTCTTAGAATTTAAGTACGGATGTTAGGTGTAGATGACAATCAATATCAGAGGTAATATGGACATGATAATTGACGGTCGAAAGTTTTATCCAGAGGTAATATGAACATGACAAACTTTGTGATTGTGACTCCATCGGGGATGGAGGTACACATCTGCTCAGAGGTGATATGGACATGACAGTTTTTGTGGACTTAACATCACTAGCGTGCTTAGAATTTAAGTACGGATGTTAGGTGTAGATGACAATCAGTATCAGAGGTAATATGGACATGATAATTGACGGTCGAAAGTTTTATCCAGAGGTAATATGAACATGACAAACTTTGTGATTGTGACTCCATCGGGGATGGAGGTACACATCTGCTCAGAGGTGATATGGACATGGCAGTTTTTGTGGACTTAACATCACTGGCGTGCTTAGAATTTAAGTACGGATGTTAGGTGTAGATGACAATCAGTATCAGAGGTAATATGGACATGATAATTGACGGTCGAAAGTTTTATCCAGAGGTAATATGAACATGACAAACTTTATGATTGTGACTCCATCGGGGATGGAGGTACACATCTGCTCAGAGGTGATATGGACATGGCAGTTTTTGTGGACTTAACATCACTGGCGTGCTTAGAATTTAAGTACGGATGTTAGGTGTAGATGACAATCAATATCAGAGGTAATATGGACATGATAATTGACGGTCGAAAGTTTTATCCAGAGGTAATATGAACATGACAAACTTTATGATTGTGACTCCATCGGGGATAGAGGTACACATCTGCTACTCTGCAATAGTGATTGTTCCCTTGTTTTCTTTCATAAACGTAGAGTTATGACCTTGGCATTGATTAATTCCTGAATTCTCCTCTTTAGTACATAGCAGGCCTCCGTAGGGTGATGAGTGTACTGATGGAAGAGGCAATAATCCGGCTCATTGATTCTGCCGGCCCTCTCGGGGTATCTGATGTCGGGCAGCTGAAGCTTCCATTCCTTCCTCAATATATTGAAGATTTCTATTATGTCATCTTCTCTGAAGGAGAAAGTTCCTTTTGGTCGTGAGGCTTTTGATGCCTGGACTTTACGGTCTACCGGGAAGATAGCCGTTGTTGCATCATCTTTGAATCCCGTGGACATTCTGCCCCTAGCCTTGGGTGCTGTCTTGCTCTGTCGAGGTGAGTTACCCCCAGACACGCTGTGGTCTCTGGTCATAGAAACTGATTCAGCAGTTGTTGTCTCTGGTCGTACAGGATTAGATTTTGAAGTTTTGGGATTAGTCGTATATCCCAATCCGAAACGAGCTTGTTGATGGCGAGAATTACCCTACAATGGTGTTCGCCTACCTTTTCCATCGTTGAGGCCTTGCCTTGATTTCAAATCATAACCCATGTTCTGTATAATCTTCAAAGCTTGCGGGCTATACCTATGGATTTGTATTCTCCCACTCTCAGGCTCGCGGAATTCTTTCTGTTCAACCGAACTATTCCGC